>CP137672.1:35314979-35398828 GCA_037976565.1 Mesocentrotus franciscanus | reverse complement strand
AATGGAAAGTCTTTCAAAATACTTTAAAGACAACATACAACAACTAACACTGTGAACATTGTGATTTCAAAGAATAAGGCTGTACCCTTTGTACCTGTTTATTTTTATACATGCACTGTACCATTCCACACGTTAAAATCTGATCAGGTGTAAAATAGACAACATAATGGCGATCTAAGCTGTGCACCTTACGATCTTCATTACACAGTACTAACCGGGCTTGTAATGTTTTGGAACATGTTGAAGAGGTGGGTTGATGACTCCTTCTCCCGTCTTCTCCGACCATTCATTCTAAAGCCGCTCTCGGTTGACATTCATAGAATAGCGCTTCTTGGCCCCGCCATTTCCTCCGTGCCACGCTGGATGTGATCGTTCAACTTTCGAGTCAGGTCAGATTCTTGGGCCACAAGATCCTGTGCCCTTTGTACCTAAATCAGGTGAGGCATGATACATCTTGATTTGAGCTGAGGTAATTCATATAAAAATCTGGTTTTGCTTACCATCTTCCAGTAGTGCCTATTTCTGTCCATTTGAAGCTTAAGGATGCACTATCTAACAATCATGCGAAATTATTGACAGACTGTTATCATAAATATCACAAATCAGTCAGTTCAAACAACTCAAGGCTGAAAATGGAATATGTTTCGAAATGTCTGGAAATAAAGATAAATATTTAGAGTATTAGGCCCCTGATGTTATCAATCGTATCGGACACCTACCCCTGCATCCCCCCCCTGGATAAGCACCCTCAGTCAACTACCCCCTCGGACAACTACCCCCTAGGGCAACCACCCTCTAGGACGACTATCCCGGACAACTACCCCGGACAACTACCCCGGACCTAAGATAGCATTCCGGGGGTAGTTGTCTAGAGGATGGTTGTTGTAGGGGTAGTTGTCTGGGGGTAGTTGTCCTAGGGGTAGTCGTCCTAGAGGGTGGTTGCCCTAGGGGGTACATGTATTTGTCCCAGGGGGGGGGGGTAGTCGTCCTAGAGGGTGGTTATCTGGGGGGTGGATGTCCAGGGGGCAGGTGTCCTAGAACCGTTATCAATCAGTCAAATTTTTAGGCAGTTTGATGGTATTTTAGTGGCACAAAAAAAGGGCATGAATTTTTAGTGATATCAGAATATTAAAAATGAACTCCAATTTATCTCAATAATAATTTTGGTAGTAATGGCATATACATGTATGTGTACTTAATCTGGATCTCTTCATTATAGTTCTTCCTTTATGCAACAAAATAATGATTTCATAATTATGCCATTCCAAACATGTATACATTTTGCTTAGCGTTCTCATACAATCACATAAGCTTTGCTATCTCATCTACACTTTGTTAAGCTTTCTCATATATTTTACCACCAGAAAATGTGTTTTGTAACTGTGCTTCTGCAATTCCTGAAAAATAGCACCGCACCCCACTATTACTATAGCTACCCAGTAGTGTTTTTTTTTATTTTTTACCAAAGATGTGTATTTTAGTACATGTATCCACTGCACTATGATCAATTTCGAGGATGAAATTCTTTTATTGAAGCTGATCTTACCCTTTGTTGGATATACTGGTTTCCTTCTTCTTCGTACTCCTGGTCTGGTTCCACATGAGCCTCCTGGGAGAACATCAGATCATGGTCACTGATACCAAAGATAGCTGATAACAAAACAAAAACAAGATGACTCCTTTCAGTGCTGAATAATAGTAATAATAATATAATAATCTGGATTTATATAGCTTTTAATACGAATTACCATCTATAAGCGCTTTACAGATATTATTACCTTGGTCATCGGATTCATTGACATACGATGTGTACCATCTCCACTCCCTGGGGTTTATTCCTACCATATAGTCACTGAGGGCAAATGGCAATTACTAACACAAAAGTTTTTGTCATCCAACCAGGTTCCCAATTCTCTCCTGGGTATGGAGTGGCAAATGTAGATTAATGCCTTGCCACAGGACATGCTGAACAGTTGGCAATCAGTATGAAAGTGGGTTGTTGGAAAAGGTTCTTGGATAATTATCCCTGGCACGGAAATCTATTCTCTCATCAAAAGTACACATACAGTTAACAACAGAATCATTCATACTCTTTGTAAATTTGATATTTGTTATGGTGTGTTTTTCGTAACTCTAGAATGAATTAGGGCAGTTGTTAAATACTTTTAAATGTAACCTTCAAGGAATATAAATCGTGACTAATCAATATTTCACATACTTGAAATATTACAAAACTTTGTAAGGGTATGAATAACTTAGTTTTTAACTGTACATGTACATTTATATGAATACATTTTTTCTGTCATATTTATGTGTTGTTTTAATGAAAGAATACATCACAAGGCAGTATCTACATGTATGTTTGTATATCAGGTTCTCTTGAATGAGAGAGTATATTTCTATTTGTGTATTTGTTTGTTTGTCTATTTGTTTGTTTATCTTAAATTGTCACCTGCACAAGAAGGCAATGCAAGTACTGAAATTGAATGAGGGTGAGTATATGCCTGTATGTTTTTGTCTCTGTTTAAGGTTTCTCTGTTCATCCAAAGTATACTAGTAGGCAGTATGCATTAATGTGAGTGTTCTATGTTTCTTTATGTATTTTATGTTGTCTGTTTGTTCTGTTAACCTATAGTGCATGAAAAGTCTATGTATGCATCAAATTTGGATGAGGGTGAGTAAACGAGTATACCTGTACGTTTTTGTGTCTTTTTCTTTCTAAGTGTTTGTTTGTATGTTTTGTCTGTTAATGTGTTAGAACAACACATACATCGAAACCAAATAGGTGTGTGTGTATGTATTTGTTTGTTTGCTTTTTTATATTATTTCCTATTTATGTGTTTGTATATTTGTTTTTCTTATTGTCTATTTACTAAACCGTAGAGTGCAAGAAGGGAATATGAGCATCAAAACAAAATAGGTGTGTGTGTATGTATTTGTTTATTTATTTGTTTATATTGTTTCATATTTATGTGTTTGTATATTTGTTTGTCTTCTAGTCTGTGTACTAACCTGCAGAGTACAAGAAAGCAATATGAGCATCCAGTAGTGTATCAGTCTTCCTGTGAGATGAGTGCATAGCTTCAAGCTGCATCTGTGTCTGTGATACCTTGGGGTCATCGAGAACAAACAGCTCCTTCAGCTGCTGCCCTGTGAAGTATCTGCAGAATAGAATAATTATTATATGGATTTATATACGGTAGCGCTTTATACGAAATACCGTCTCTGAGCGCTTTACAGATATTATTACCCCGGTCATCAGATTCATTGACACACGATGTGCACCATCTCCACTCCCTGGGGAGTATTCCTACCATATGGTCATCATGAGGGTATATGGCAATTACTAATTCAAAGGCTTTTGTCATTCTACCAGGTTCCCATTTCTCTCCTGGATATGGAGTGGTAAATGTGCATTAATGCCTAGTCAAAGGACATTGGTGCAGTGTAGGGGATCGAACCACTCGACTACGACACCTCTACAATAAATAATAATAGTATTAACAATAATAATAATACTTATTACTACTACTAATAATAACAACAAAGATGATGATGATGATAATGATTATCTTTGTTTACTCAGGGTAGCCTCCTTAGTACTTTGTAATGTATACTATTCTTCCTAAGGGCCCTGTAAGTATTATTACGCCCAGCGTTGCCAGGCACTCAATTAATACTTGTATCGCATTTTATGTATTTTTATATGGAGCACACATATAACTTAGCAGTTGATTGCTATTTTGTTACCATGATTTACAACTGTACAATCAATTGCTATTAAAGCTTAGTGTTACAGGACCCCCGAGACATGATAAAATTCCACACTGCCACTTTCACAAATATATGAAATTCTTTGACACCACAACTTAAAACCAATCAATAATTTCATATGATCTGAAGAACAAAGAATCGACCTGTCTGGTTAACAGGATCAAGTGCGACTAGACAAACAACAGAACTGACAGCTGTCTTTAATCCACAGTGGTTTAGTGTTATACCTTTAGGTGATGTTTTTTTTCTTTCTATCTTTTGTTCTAAAATTCTCTGAATTCCAAATGGTACATGAGAAGCAAGTACAAAAAATCACTTGAAATTTTGAGTCCATTTCTGTTGCAGTACACTGTGTCGTTCATTTAATTGAGATTAATCATTAAAGTCTCTAAATTGGCAACGGGGAGTTAAATCTAAAATCACTAGTTTTGTGCGCAAATTGGCAATTGCTTGTTGATTTTTCGTAATTTTCATTCACACAGTTTCCTCCTTAATTCCATTTTCCCCCTTTCTTTTTAAAATTAAATGATGAAAGAGTAGAAATTAAAAAATAATTGTTGCCAATTTGAGGAGGAAAAGCTGATTCATTGAGACATTGAGAAAACTCTGAGCTGCCATGGGTTAATAAAACATTAATAATAATAATAATAATAATAATAGTCAGGATTCATATAGCTCTTAACGCATTTACAATATCACTAAGGGCTTTACAGATACAGGGTATATTACTAGATTAGTCAGTGTGTCAGTGTCAGTGCAGGGTCTAGTGGTTCACACCCGTCCTGGCTTGTCCTCGCCGGTGTGAAACTGCCACCAGTTCCCCGAGAGAGTGCCGTTAGTAACTTGCAAGAGCTACCGGTACTTACCCACCTTTGCAAGCAGCCTTCATGAAAGTGAAGGCGGTCATTGTCGCTTCGTGACAGACAGCTACTACTAGTCAGTGTAAGATATGTTAACAACATGCATGACATACGAAGGGGGATGTGTCAGGAGGGAGGGTGATTGAATGATTTCCTTCAGGAAAAAAAGTTGATGAGACTTCTTAGGAAGAAAGACATTGTTTCTTCATTTCAGTATACATAGGATATATTCAATTTATAAATTTGTTTGCAGAAATAATATCACAAAAATAATGCCTCAAAACAGACGATCAAAAGGCAAATTTCCTCGAAACTGCAACTTGGAGAAGAAAGGGGGTGGGGGTAAATACCACGCCCCTCTTCCCCGATGCAAGATAGAGTATTGAAGTGTGACATCATACTGGGCAAGTTGTCAAGGTTGTTGGTTCCTAACACTTTTGCCCTGAATGTGCCCTGCTCCAGCCCATTGCTTGAATGATTTCACAGTGAACCTCATACACAGGCTCTGTTGTTTGGAAGCAGTAACCTGGGCTGCGTCTCACGAAACCGTCATAAGTACAAGTTCAGCGACATCCCATTGAAACGCGTATTAAACTTAATACACGCATTTCAATGGGATGTCGCTGAACTTGTACTTATGACGGTTTCGTGAACGCTGCCCAGACGACAAGCGAATATGACGTCAGCACTTCGGTACTCTCTAAACTCATATCAGGGGGGTGTTTCATCAACATTTGTCCGCCGACAACTGTCAGCGCTGACTAAATTTGACCAATCAGAGGCTTGGAAAATAGTCGGTGACAATGAAATTGTTGGTGAAAATGATATTAGTCGGTGAAAACCACCAACTAATTGTTTCGTGAAACACCCCATAGGGGGTATATTTTACACATATTAGCTACAGGGTTACCAGCTGTTGAATATAATCTCATTGTTATCCTAGACTATTTATTTGCCAAAACATCAGGGTGTGGTACAAGGTTTCATCAGTCTGTTTTCATTTTCTGTTTTGAATCGGGGCAAAAGAGTATTTCTCAAAATGTACTGTCTTGCAATCTTCTCAATTGCCCTGATGATTGGGGGCACACAAGCTTGTAGTTGCTTTTATCAAACTCCTGCTGATAGGTACTGCAAAGCCGATTACGGTAAGAAAAAACATCTCTCTTTTTTTCTTCAATATGATTACTTCAATCACTTAATTGCAAATAAACACACAGCAGAGCCTCAGTGTGTGTATAAAAATAGACCTGTGTATATATTTCTCTCCAGCATACATTACGCATTGCTATGTCTGACAAGCCTCTAACAAGCTTTTGAGTTGTCAACAACTCTTGTTCAAGAAGTATGCATAAATCAGTAAATTACAGGTCTATTGATACAAGAAGGGTATCATATTGTGGATATTACGTCTTTCTGGAGCCAGAAGACCATTCAGGCATATCACTTAACACACATTGAATGCCCTTCTGATATTAACTAGCAGTATCAGGCTGGAATGCTCCCAAAATAAGAATTGTCAATGAATACAATATTTGATGGAACAACCCACTGCTCAATGGTCTAGTCACCTTTGTAACTTAAAACAAAGTTATGATTCATTAGCTGTATAGCTGCCATGTAAACCAAAACAATAACATTCAGCATGATCTGCGTTAAGAACAGGAATGATTATCAGCTAACAGCTTACTAACTGTATTGATTGGCCAACAAGTATTTCTTGACTTGTCAATATGTAGTGATCTATACTTCTGGTAGTGGAATTTTGTCTTACAGTGATTCTGGTATTTTTATCATGATACTGTAGATGGGTTGTTTGAACTGGCTAAAAATATTAATGCAAACTGTCAAAAACTAGCTGGCTATCTCTCTCGCTGAAAAGCACAATGCACATTTGCATTTATGAGACCTCATGGTTGGGAATGGGACTACACTGCAGTACTAGCATGATTTCTCTATCTTTTTTCCACATGTACTAGGCAAGCATTATACATTTTCCATCAAAATGTTTCTCCGATATCTTGAACATGCAAATAAAGTTTTGTTTGATGCTGTGAAAATCTATTTCCATTATTACCGGAACTCAAAATTATCATGGTTTAACGTGATAAACCCTTTATCCCTTTCAATAGGGCCACAGCACTAATGTCCTTAGGCAAGACATTAATTCACATTTGCCACACTAAGTAGACTCAACTGTAGTACCTGAGTCCATGATAGGAACTATTCCTTGAATGCATCAAACGCTACAGTTGCCGAAGCTATAGCCGGGGCAATAATATCCAAAGTCCTTTTGAAGCGCATAGAGACGTTATATTACAATGTGATATCCTCCTTCTTCTTCTTCTTCTCCTCCTCCTCCTCCTTCTTCTTTTGCATCTTCTTCTCGTTTTCCTTGTTCTTCTTCTTGTTCTTGTTCTTCTTCTCCTTCTTCTTTTTGTCCTCCTCCCCTTCTTGTTCTTCTTGTTCTTGTCCTTTTTCTCCTTCTTCTTCCTCCTCCTTCTTCTACTTCTTCTTCCCCTTCTTGTTCTTCTTCTCCTTCTTCTTCTTCTCCTTCTTCTTCTCCTCCTTCTCGTTCTTCTTCTTCTTCTTCTTCTTCTTCTTCTTCTGTTCTTGTTTTTGTTCTGTTCGCGTCCTCCTCATTCTCCTTCTCCTTCTTCTTCTTGTCCTTTGGCAAGACATTAATCCGCATCTGCCACTCTCCACCCAGGTGTAAATGGGTAACTGGCATTTGCTGGGGTGATAATAATTGCAGGGTCTTTAGGAAGAAGAGCATTGATGCTGATGAGGCTTCCCTGGTTAAACAAAACTATTATTCCCTACTCCCTAGTCATTTCGGCTACAGTCCTGGAGGAGGACAGAGTCAGTAATCTTCCCCAGGACAACGGTAATAGCTCAATCATCTTTACCATCTCTAATTCTCCTGTGACTTACACCTTGAATGTCAGTAAGATCTACCGTAATAAAGACGAACATGTTGAGCTGGGGGGAAACATCCTCAAGTCTGCTTCCAACAGTGCTGCCTGTGGTGTTGCTCTACAGAAGAATGAAGACTATATCCTAGCTGGAAGTAAGTACCACATCTACCATTATCAAACATTTACATGGTAGTCTTCTCTGGACGTTCTTGAGGATACTAATTTCTGTTTTCTTTCAACTAAGTGCAATTACACCCCTCTCAGTGCTACATGCAATAAACTCAACCATAGCACTGTATCATAATTAGAGTATTATTTTATCATGTATTTGTAAAAAATTTGTACAATTCAACCCTCAGACTGCATTGCATATATTTTTGAATAAATCTGGTTCAACATGAGCCATATTTTGAAGCATTTTCAAACAAATGTTATGTCTTATATTTCAGACATGAATTCGGTTGACAATGAATTTTAATCCATCACTAACTTCAAAGCCTGTTTCAAAATTCAAACCTGCGGCAGATTTTCAAACATGTAATGCCAAAATTCCACCATGTCGTTGTTACATGTTAAAACCCCTTGTAAAGCACCTTGTATAAGTGAATGCAGGGCTCCGCAATTCGATCCGTTTTCATGGTTCTAATCTGCCAAGTAGCACCATTTGCCCCCTTCCCCTCTTGAGTCTTGGCAATGCAAACACTCCTTAAACAAGTAGAGGTGTCGTGGTCAGTGGATACGTCGCCGGACTGTCGATCACAAGGTCCGCGGTTCGAGTCCTACCGCGGCACTAATGTCCTTTGGCAAGACATTGATCTACATTTGCCACACTCCACCCAGGTGAAGTAAATGGGGACCTGGTAGGAATGTATTCCTTGAAACGCAGCGCGCGTGACAGCTGCACTGCTAAAGCCAGGGTAATTATGCTGCATTATTGTAGAGCACTTAGAGACTTCTGATAAAGTAAGTGTTAGGCGCTATATAAGCAAATATAATTATTATTATTACAACACAGAGAAACTATAGATTAAATCAGTTCATTGTTTTGGAATAATTGTATGAGCAATTACTTATAAACACACCCATAAAAACTTCTTCATCATATTTTCAACATTTCAGATTACAGGTTCGATAACGATAAGTTTGATAGCCTCTATCTGGTAAGCTGCGGGTCCATCGTGATCAAACTACCCCCTCAGAATGACGACCTGGAGAAGGTTGCTTCTGACATACGGAATGGAGTCTTTGATTCTCAATGCTCAAGCACCAAGCCGACACCACTTCTAGTGCCCTCCGCCTAATGAGGATAACCCTGTACCAATTGATCTTCAAGTTATCCTAGGCTAGGGGAAGAGTAGGGACATATTCCTATAGCACACCACATACTCTACGATTCCACTGTAATCACATTTTGGAAGAAATCGCCAAATTTTGCATAAGATATGGAAATAAAAACAGATATAATCTTCCTGATTGGGATTGGTAATAATGATATATGAACTTTAAAAATGACATCTGGGTGTTTGAACAAACAATACATGTATCTCTTTACAGATTTAATACATTGATATTTGGACTAAACCATCCGTTTTCATTGTAAGGTTTTAAATAATTTTGTCACTTTATAGCTGAGAACTTAGGGGCAGACTCTGACCATCTCAGCCTTTTGAAGATTAAAGTGACTCGGTAACATTGTTGAAGGTTGATAAAAAAACTGCGTATTTTTGTATGAAATGTTACTTATCATATTCCTTTTACTGTGCTAACCCTCTAACATGCAAAAAATCCTGAGAAAATTCTCAAACCACAAAGATATTCATGGTTTTCTTTGAAGGCGTCACGGTGCAATACCCTCTAACACTTGTAACAGTAAATTATCTCAACCAATTTTTAAATTTTCCCAACCGTTTTTCCATGAAAATAAGATATAAAAACAGGCTTTTAAAATCTGTTAACACTTAAATGTCTGGAATGGTATATAGAGCCAATTCATTGCTTTGTGAGGATTTACATTCACCTAAAATGTAATTAAATTGTAATAATATAGTTGGGAGAATAAAGGAATCAATCAGATCAGCTTTTCCCAATTCTTATCATTAATAATGGTCTGTTTTCACTCAAACTAGTTTCAGATTATCTTTAATTGTACATCTAGCATTGAAGTCACTACCTTAGCACCATTTTCTCTCATCTGAACAATGTTACCCAATCCCTTTAATGAATTCCCTCTGTTCAGAGAAGGTTTATGATTCATTTAATGTATGAGCTAAAGCCGGGTTAACACAGATTTGATTTCATTACTCCTGATCTGAGGTAGTACAATAAATGTCCAACTTTGGAAGAACATACGTTTATTTTGACTTTGTTTATCATGTACATTTATCTTACGTTATTGTTATAATAGAGGCTAGGTTCACAAGAGAGTCACTCTGTAAAAATTTTGGCTTTAAACTTTAAGGTTTCTTGTAGTTAAGAACTGTTTGTACACACTCATGGTTTTGGAAACTTATAGTTTACTTGAAGTTTTAAAGCAAGAGCGATCTCAAGGTTAACACAAAAACTATATGAGCAGGGAAGGGGAGGGGGTTCTTCACTTGATGGTATGTGCCATGGAGACATGATTATGTACAATATTTCACCATTGTTTTAAACACATGTTTGGCTTGCACCCAGTAAATAAAGATCGCGTGCTTGATCTGTAATTGAAAACAAGTCAGAAAAATTCTTGGAACCAGCAGGATTTGAACTTGCCATCTACTGCTGCCAGGCAGAGACTCTACCACCATATTTGGGCATATTTAACCAGCCTGTAGTTTCAACTAGCGCTAACTTGGCTTGTGTTTCAAACTTTGATCATTCATTTTGGATCAAACTGGAACCACACCTCAACCAAGTCCTAACCCAATACCCAAACCCTATATTCTGGACAAATTAAAAGCCTAAAGCAAATGTCTGATAATGATGTTCTGCTTTGGAAAACAAAATCTGATTGATAAAGGTGAAACAAGAGTAAAGCTGAAGTTAACAACAACAAGATAAGCAGATTTGGCGACGTTTGCGGAATAAGATCAATCAATCAAATGATAATGTATTTAAAAAAAAATCATCCTTATAATACTCGTGTATCACACTTTAAAACAACAAACCCAGGAGCATGGTACAAACAGATTAAGATAATAACTAAAAGAAACTTAGATTCACCAGTCATAAAAGTACAAGGTATTGTAGATAATGACCCCAAATGTTATGAAAAAACAGCAGAAGCTATTAACAAGCAGTTTATATCAATAACAAAAGACCTCCGACCCTTGGACAAGAGCAGATTAGCTGCATTCTTACCTTCACAATCAATATGCCTAGAGGTCCAACAATATGAGGTTTACAACATACTTAAAGGTAATGCAAAGTTTTGGGAAATTCTGAAATTGGATGGATAGTAATTTTGTTATATTTGGATGCCCCTGTGGATGTATTATAAGCACTAAAAAACATTAGCCCCTAAAACACTTCTGCTTTTGAGCAAATTGAATAATCAAATGGTGCTGCCGGTAAATTTCAAATATTTCAAATAGCGCCTAAGGCCATTCCATGGTAGCTGTGACCATGAAAATCTCAGAATATGCAGTTCTGATATATAATTTTCAAACGGGAATAGCAAATCAGTCGATTGTAGTCAAGAAACATTGTTTTAAAGCGAAAGTAATATCAGTCTTGAGAGGGCGCTATTTAACATAAAGAGTTTATTATTTACAATTTCATCACTTTAGACTCGATTTCAACTGCGACAACGATTATTGAATATTGTAAAATCGCATATGTTTCCAGTATGTTCATTTGAACCAAATTGATGACCCCATACCAAAACTTTGTAATACCTTTAAAAAGATAAAAAAATAACAAAGCAGGATTGAAGGAAGATCTTCCACCTCGTATTATTCGTGAATTTGCATACAAATTAAGTCAACCTGTAGCAGATATCTTAAATGCATCTTTTCATCAGGGCATAGTACCATGGCAGTGGAAAAGAAGTCAAATTGTTCCAATCCCAAAATCTCAACCACCAAGAATTGAACAACTACGCCCCATAGCGTTAACTAGTCATCTCTCAAATTTTCCAAAGCATTTGACAGATTGGATCACAATATTTTGATTAGGAAATTGATTGATCTCAATTAAGAAAATGGGCTATTTCAAAGTGAACATTTGTAAACACAATCTGAGAAGTGAAATTAAATGAACGACTACAGAAACAGCAATGTGACGTATTATTGATTTTATTTCATCCTGTATATCACTTGGTCATGATTTTACATGGAGCCATGGAGCCATGGTGCAGAACTTGCAATACAAAAATAACATTTGTAAATAATTGCTTTTTTAAAGACAAAGACAAAGAACCCCCGGCCCCCAACTCCTTCTTTGTAAAACCTGACCTAAAAAATATGTCCAATGTGCAGATGAAGAGTGGGAACATGTACATTCAACACCTGTCTTTAAGGTTTTCTTTTTGCTTTTATTTTAACACTTTCTATAGATAAACAAGAATACTCACTAGAGAGAGAGGGGGGATCAGTGAACCTCTATATTTTCTGTAATTTTGTGCACAACTGCAAGAACATATTTTCAAGAAACCCTAAAGCTTGACCAACATAGAAATATTCACCATGAACTAACCTATTATCATAAATATGTGCACTTCCTACGTTCTACAGATCATTATGCAAGGAATATGCGATTTGTTCGGTTTTATAACATACTCAAATTTTAGGCATATTCTTTACACAAAGGTTGTTCTTGACAACCTTAAAGCTTGTCCGAGGAAGCCTGACATAGTGACAAGTAAGGTATGCAGACTGGATTCCAAGTATTTAAGTTCATTCATTAACAACATGTTAGCGGAATGACTCCTCACTAGGTCCCCAGGAAAGAAACATCCATAACTGGTCTATTACATATCTTTGTTCTATTGCCATTTCATATCTTTGTTTTACTGAAATTCGCATTTGTGCATTTCACAATTCACTTTTGTTTTCTCCCAATAGTTGTATGGTTTGTCTGAATAAATACACATTAACACTTACATTTCATCTGCTGATAGCCAGAAGGGCATTAACTAATATAGAGATATCGGCTGCTACGAGAGGACTGGCTGTTTTTATATGACCCAGGCGGGCCGAGGGGTGATGGCAACGGATCAACTTTCCTGCGAGCCAGTATAGAAACAGCCAGTCCTCGAGTATTAAAGCAGTCGATATGACTTTTATATGCCGATCGTACGAATTAAAACAAAAATCTACCAAGAATTCTTACCTTAGCCTTTTATTGAGTAAAGATTAGTTAAAACATCACAGAAAATCTGAGACACTGTCTGTTAATCTTTGCTAGCAAAATGACTGAAAGTTTCAATCATTTGGGAATCGCAGAAAAAAACCACTGTATGGTGTCCGCACTTGCACAAAGACAATTTAAACACGTAAACCAATGGGGATCGCAGGAGGATGAGGGCACAAATTAATGGATATTCCCTGTGGGCGGGTGGGGCATGGCTTAAAATCAAGACTCCAATTTCGACCAATCAGATGACTAGATTTCTTAAGTGAGGTATATAATATCTGCTCACACAGAGTTAATGCCCTCTGGGCTCTTAGCAGATGGGAACCCCCAAAACACCATGACCATTATTTTTCATGTTTAGTGATTTAATTCATACCTCCAAGGGTAACCCACATTGTATATCAAATTTACAGGGTAGAAAATATATAAAATGCATACCTCAGTTTCCAAGCTGATAATCCAGACACCCACTTTCCCCAATACATGTTCATTGCATACCCTTTCAGCTGAGTCAATGTATCAACAAAATTCTGAAATGTTTCATCATCAGGTTAGGGGATCCACATGATGCTATCCTTCTGACAATCCTTCTGACAGATGTACTGTCTTTTTATAAGTTTCAAAGTTAAAGGGAAGATTTTTACAGGCTGCCGGAGGGCATCTTAAAAAAAAAAATCCCTTGGCGCTGAAGCATTGCATACGTCATGCAATCTGTGCAAAATACTGTACATGCTTGCGCCTAGCAAATTTGTGAGTGTTGGACACCAACCAGTCTGGTTACAAGAGCCCTTGCCCTTGCAAGCCTCTTCTTGAGGACTGCTATCTACAGCCTGACAATGCTATCACTTTAAGTAAAGAAAACCAATAGATAATTTTGTCTTAGACCCCTACTTGAGACCTCTTCTTGAGGACAGCTATCTACAGCCTGACAGTGCTATCACTTTAAGTAAAAAAACAATACATAATTTGGCCTTAGACCCCTACAATCACCAAGAAAAATACAATTTTTTATCAAATACATGCCCTAGACAACAAAATTGAATTTCCTGAAAATATTGATAACACATTTTCAGATAACATTCTCTTCTCAAGCACCAATGTGCTTATGTCGCACCATAATAATTCCCATGCTTTCGAGTACCCACTATACAGTGACTTGGGTAGAGAGAGAGAGAGAGATGAATCATTCTGTAAAATGTTCATCGTTTTACTGCTCTTGGTGTTGCATAAAAAAACAGTTTTCAGACTAAGAAAAAATACTGATATTTCTTCTTGAAATTCAACATGACGTATTTGTGGAGATAGATATCATGAAACAAATATTTTATCAAAAGGAACGATGAAAACAGGCACTATGAAGAATAGTTGTCTTATGAAAACCAATTTTTACATATGTAAGTGTACCTTTGGTGACACTGAATGGGTTAATGTAGACTTTAATACTGTAAAACCAGAAACTTCTGTGACATGAAACTTTGGCAAAAAAAAAAAAAATTAAACTTAGTTCTTGGTAGTGTATAACATTCTTTTTAACAAACCAAACGATATGATATTCACCAAAAGAAATACAAAGCACCATCTACATTAGTTGACAAGGATACCAGCAAGGGTAACATATATGGCAATGCACACTTTCAACCTCCTACTTGTTTTAGTTAATGAAAGCCTCAATGGGATGCCATAAGACCATACTTCTTTAAGTTTAGACCAAAGGTGAACAATTTTTGGTTGAGAAGCTTGATGGCACTTATAATAACAAAAGGATTAAGCTGTACTGGGGGTGTTTCACAAAGATCCTAAGTCGAACTTAACTCTAAGTTGGACTTAAACATTATGGAGAGCCATTTGTAGCCTTCAAATAAAATATATTCAAAAGCAAAAATTCAAGTATTTTAGACTTTTCATAAATTCCACATCAAGAACATGAAATCTCCTTGATCATAGAAAATATGAATGATTTGAATCAACATCTTATGCCTTTTAGAATAACTTTTACAAAATATTTTCAAAGATGCTAACGGCTTTCCATAATTTTTAAGTCCAACTTAGAGTTAAGATCAACTTAGGATCTTTGTGAAACACCCCCCTGGTCATCACACACACGGTCAGATCTTCTAGTACTGTATTGGGTGGCCATTGAATGATGGCTGTCTGTCTCACTGACTCTCTAGCTTCTTCTTGAGTTTGAGGGCAATGAGCTGGAGTTGTTCGCTGCTGCCGTCGATGTAAAGGGCCTGGAGGAAGGCTCGCAGGGCTCCCTTGTTATCACCTTCTGATATTTTTGACCTGTATGTGAAGAGATACAGGAGAATGACAGAGAGAGAGAAAGAGGGAAAGAGAGCATAAGAGAGAGAGAGAGAGGGTCAAAATATAATCTATCAATTTCAAAACAATGTTTGACATAAAAAGTCATAAATGATTCAAATGCCAAGAATAAAAGCCAATCTGGATTAAACTTTTATTAAAAAGTATTTTAACGAACCTAAGTTACTTATATAATTAACAGAAGTGAGGCATTAAAATGTAAACACATGAGGATGTCCTCATTAAGAAAAATTAAAATGTTTAAATTCATAAAACTAATTCAAGCAAAAAAAACAAAAAACAATTTATCTTAATAATGGGGACATTGGAATGACCACCATTCTATGAAAGGAGGACTATCACAGATTATTGAGATATACTCACATTCCCTTCTTTACGAGAGCTTTGTACTTCTCCCGCATCTCCAAATCTGCTTCATCTTCACTCCCGTTTTCATCACTTTCCTCCTCCTCTTCTTCTTCCTCCTCTTCCTCTCCCTCCTCATCTCCCTCCTCCTCATCTCCCTCCTCTTCCTCCTCCTCCTCTACGATGCAATCATCACTGTCTTCAACTTCATCTTCTTCATCCTCTTCCACCATCTCTTCTTCCTCTAGTTCTAAGTGTTCCTCACTGTCTTTGGTTTCTCCTTCTTCATCTGAAACTCTACCGGTATCATGAGATGCACTCCTCCCGTCTGCTGCCTCCATCTCAATGAAGTAACTATTCTTCCCTGATTTAAGGTGTTGTTTATCTGGTTTGCTTATGCACACATCATCATCACCTTCATCATCATCTTCATCATCGCTTACAATCACATGTTTCTTTCTCCGTTTTCTTCCAACCTCCTCCTCTTCCTCTTCTTCTTCATCTTCTTCATCCTCTTCTTTTTCTTCAGATGGAGATTCCTTCGAGTCATCCAGCAGGCTCTCATCAATGATCGCATTCTTGTCTGGATAAAGAACAAACAAGAATATCATTATGACCATCCTTAACAAATGTTCAAATGAAACAAAACAAACAAAAACAACGAAAATAAAGAAATCTTACTCATTACTATACATGTAACACATGAAGGCTCACTAGGCCACCTGGAAGAAAGCCTTTATGACTGCTTGGACTAACCTCAACTTTGTATTTTTATCTATGATATTATATTCACTAGAGATAAATTGCTGTCAGCAGGTTACACTATTCCACTAATCAGGTGAGCTTTCTAGGAACTGAACAAAATCTACAATGAAAATGGCAAGAAATGATTCAACCAGTTAGCACATTCACTCCAAGTATCAATTCCCCACCTTGGATTACAATTACACACATCAAAGTGTGAGACAAAAAAAATCAATTCCACAAATAAAGGGTTCTACAAGACATGCTCCTGTAAAAAACTATTCCAAAGTCACTATCCTCTACACAAATTGTACCCAAACTTCAATGCTAGACACATCTAGACTCATCTTAACCAAATATCGCAACCCTAAACCCAACCCTACACCTCATCTAAACCAAATAACGACCTAATCCTACCCCTAACCCTTGACTGCAGACAACATACTACCCAGAGCAATTGTTGTAGAGGCAAATTTCGGATGACCTACATAGACACTGTAACTTTCTCTAAAGAGTCTTACCCAATGACGGTTCATCCAAAGACTGTTCTTCATCAGAATCGCCCACAATGAAGTCATCCATACTGTCTGCAAATTGATAGAGAAGAAAAAGATAAATTAGTGGGCAAAAACAAGAAATTGTAGACAAATGATTATAAACTTTAAATATTTTGGGACCACTAGGGCTGAAATGAGTATCAGTATGTGATTGGAGATCATTAACTTGCATCAGTATTTGCCGTTGGAACTGCCATTTGATGTTGGGCTTCACCCTTAATTAATTAAAAAACAATCTTTTTCTTTTTAAATGAATACATGATTAATAGATTTCTAGTTAATTTTACATTCGAATTCAACCACAACAAAAATGAATTTGACTGTAATTGGGAAACATCAGAATTCTTCATCTCAAATTAACCCATTGCCCACAGGGAGCCAGGTGGTTCTTTACATTTAAGCTCACAGGAATGAGAGAAGTCAGTGGTCTAACCGTTAACAGAACCTGAAGAAAAAAACAAATTAGTGGTCATCTTACCTTGCAGAGCATCACTCTGGTCAGTATCCAAGGAAGACTTTGTGGTTCTACTTGATTTTCTTATATCCTCCTCCTCCTGATCACTATCATCAACAAGAACACTGGATGGTTTCTTCCTCTTGGCGCTGAGCTGTCCATCTCTTCTTCCCTTCTCTTCATCACTCCTCCTACGCTGCCCTTCATCATCAAGGAATCCGCCCCTGCTTCCAGAGCCAACATCCCTCTCAAACACTGACTCGTCTTCATCACCCTCCTCATCATCCGAGACTATCCTCCTCACATGGCGAGCCTTAGTTACAGGGGATGAGGTATCGAGAATGGGCTTTCTTCTGATGTGAGTCCAAGGAACCTAGATGTTGCATCAAGATCGATGCCTCCAGGAGGTCCTTCTCTTCCATCAGCAAAGGTGGTGCTGGATCGTTCTTCTTGGGAGACTGCTGGTCTTCCAGTGAAGAGTTTTTATTTAGAGGAGAATTGAGTTTATCCTCAGGGTTAGTTGATTGCACACTGCTTTGGTCATCCACGTCATCTGTCTGTACGGAGAAGCTGGCCATGGATACATCTTCATAGCTCTCTTCATCTTCAACTTCGTCCTCTTGGAGATTTGAATGAGGACTTTTCTCGGAGCTCTCACTGTCCTCATCAAGGACACTATCTTTTTCATCTTCAACCATTGGCACTGGTCCTGTTTGCAATCCAGACTGATGATCTTTGTTTGAGTTGGTGGTTCCAGCACCGATGCTGACATCCATGTCTTGACTGACATCACCACCAGCCTGACAACAGAAACTTGAGATGGACACCTCCACCACCTCTCCATAACTACCACCTTCTTCATCATCCTCACTGTCTAGTTCAACATCATCTGCTGCACTCATACTCACATCCTGGTCCCTCCTCCTTTCTCCCATCAGACTTCCGGATCTCATACTCTGGGAAGAACATTGGCCATTTTCCCACTCGATTGTATTTGCTCTGAACTCCGCTTCCTCGTCTTGGCTCGACTGACGACTAAAGGTCAATGATCTGGACTCTCCTAGGGACAGTTTCCTGGTGGCATTGAAGTACGGTAGATCTGATGGCTGCCCGCTACTCACCTCCATCGTCCCGTAGCTGTCGGTATCAGAAGGCATCATATGCTTGGATTCCTTACCTCTGCTTCTCAATGACCCACTACCATCTGCGATGTCACCATGAGTTGCACCTGTATCAAAGGAAGTCATATCTCTACTAGATTCCTCGCAATGGTCCTGGAAACTTCCATTTGGGCGATTTGGTGGAGTCATACCAACAACCAATTCAAGGCTCTCATCGGCACTCTTTTCCAACCCCTCCTCACCCCTTGATCCTTCAGGATCACTTTGAAAGTCTCCAGCACTACTGTGATCATCAATGTAATCTTCCATCTCTTCATCTTGATCACGTTTAGAATTAGCAACATGATCATCATCGTAGTAGCATTCCTGCTGCAACCACGGCTGCTGTCCTCCGGTAGATAGGACTCTCCTATGAAGGCCTTGTCCTCTACCCTGCTACCAGGTCTGGAGCTGTCCTCTAACCGACTCCCAGGTCTCGAGTCATCATCCACCACAAAGACACTGCCAGGTCGGCTTCCACCACCCTCCTCACCACCGCTTCCCGGTGGAGATTCATCGATGATCACAACCTCCTCCTCCTCCTCTTCGCTTGCTTTCGATGCATCACTTTGGTAACCGGGAGAACGATGTGCTAAATCCTCCGCTTCCTCACCAAGGCTAGCTCCAGACTCGTCTAGGGTGAGCTCTTCCATGGTGCGGTCTAAATCTTGAACAGCAATGTTTGCTCCTCTTGGAGGTGGTCTATCCTCTGTGGGAGGAAAATTTATTGGTAAAATAAAAATTCTTTGATGCATCCATCAGTTTAAAAAAACCTATTATTTCTGACAAAATCCAATATAATTCTGCATTGAAGATATAAAACAATTGGAATAACTATCATATATAATTGTTAATGATTCAAAGTAAATTACCTGACAGTGACTTGCATTTTCTTGAAGGACTTGGAACCAGTTTGGATCAATGGAAAGTCTTTCAAAATACTTTAAAGACAATATACAACTAACACTGTGAACATTGTGATTTCAAAGAATAAGGCTGTACCCTTTGTACCTGATTTTTTTTGTTTACATCACAAAAGTGTACTATTCCACACGTTAAAATCTGATCAGGTGTAAAATAGACAACATAATGGTGATCTAAGCTGTGCACCTTACGATCTTCATTACACAGTACTAACCAGGTTTGTAATGTTTTGGAACATGTTGAAGAGGTGGGTTGATGACTCCTTCTCCCGTCTTCTCCGCCCATTCATTCTGAAGCCGCTCTCGATTGACATTCATAGAATAGCGCTTCTTGGCCCCGCCAGGACCCTCCGTGCCACGCTGGATGTGATCGTTCAACTTTCGAGTCAGGTCAGATTCTTGGGCCACAAGATCCTGTGCCCTTTGTACCTAAATCAGGTGAGGCATGATACATCTTGATTTGAGCTGAGGTAATTCATATGAAATCTGGTTTTGCTTACCATCTTCTTTTTTTTTTTTGGGGGGGGGGCGGTAGTGCCTATTTCTGTCCATTTGAAGCTTAAGTATGCAGTATCTAACAATCATGCAAAATTATTGACAAACTGTTATCATAAATATCACAAATCATTCAGCTCAAACAACCCAAGGCTGAAAATGGAATATGTTTAGAAATCTCTCGAAATCAAGATAAATATTTAGAGTATTAGGCCTCCTGATGTTATCAATCAGTCAAATTTTTAGGCAGTTTTATGGAACCGTAGTTGCACAAGAAAGAGCATGAATTATTAGTGATATCAGAGTATCTAAAAATGAACTCCAATTTATCTGAATAGTAATTTTGGTAGTAATGGCATATACATGCATGTGTACTTAATCTGCCGTTTTGCTATCTCATCTACATTTTGCTTAGTTTTCTCATATATTTTACCACCAGATGATGTGTTTGTAATGTAACTGTGCTTCTGCCATTCCTGAAAAATAGCACCGCACCCCACTATTACTATAGCTACCTAGTAGTGTTCTTTTACCAAAGATGTCTATTTTAGTACATGCATCCACTGTACTATGATCACATTTTGAGGATGAAATTCTTTTATTCAAGCTGATCTTACCCTTTGCTGGATATACTGGTTTCCTTCTTCTTCATACTCCTGGTCTGGTTCCACATGAGCCTCCTGGGAGAACATCAGATCGTGGTCACTGATACCAAAGATAGCTGATAACAAAACAAAAAACAAGATGAATCCAATCAGTGCTGAATAATAGTAATAATAATAATAATCTGGATTTATATAGCACTTAATACGAAATACCATCTCTAAGCGCTTTACAGATATTATTACCCCGGTCATCAGATTGATTCATTCACAATGTGCACCATCTCCACTCCCTGGGGAGTATTCCTACCATATAGTCACTGTGAGGGCATATGGCAATTACTAACACAAAGGCTTTTGTCATCCAACCAGGTTCCTCTCCTGGGTATGGAGTGGCAAATGTAGATTAATGCCTTGCCAAAGGACATGCAGAACAGCTGGCAATCAGTATGGAAGTGGGTTGTTGGAAAAGATTGATTCAATTAGTCAAATATAACATACAGTTAACAACAGCATCATTCATACTTTTTGTGTTTTTCGTTACTCTAGAATGAAAGGTGGACTGGTTGAAGTAGGGCCTTTGTTGAATACATTTAGATGTAAGCTTTAATATGTCACATTCTCGAGAAATATAAATCATGACTAGTCAATATTTCACATACTTGAAATATCACAAAACTTGGTAAAGGTATGAATAAATTAGTTGTTAGTTGTTAACTGTACATGTACATTTATGAAAATACATTTTTTTTCCTGTACTATTTATGTGTTGTTTTATTGGAAGAATACATCACAAGGCAGTATCTACGTGTGTGTTCGTATATTAGGTTCTCTCTCGATCTGAACATGATACAAATCTGAATGAGAGAGTATGTTTCTATTTGTGTATTTGTCTGTTTATCTGTAATTGTTACCTGCACAAGAAGGCAATACAAGTACTGAAATTGAATGAGGGTGAGTATGCCTGTATGTTTTTGTCCTTGTTTGAAGTTTCTCTGTTCATCCAAAGTATACTAGTAGGCAACATGCATTAATGTGAGTGTTCTATGTTTCTTTATGTATTTTATGTTGTCTGTTTGTTCTGTTAACCTATAGTGCATGAAAAGTCTATGTATGCATCAAAGTTGGATGAGGGTGAGTAAACGAGTATACTGTACGTTTTTTGTGTCTTTTTTCTTTCTAAGTGTTTGTTTGTATGTTTTGTACGTTAATGTGTTAGAACACATACATCGAAACCAAATAGGTGTGTGTGTATGTATTTATTTGTTTGATTGTTTATATTGTTTCATATTTATGTGTTTGTATATTTGTTTTTCTTATTGTCTATGTACTAAACCGTAGAGTGCAAGAAGGGAATATGAGCATCAAAACCAAATAGGTGTGTGTGTATGTATTTGTTTATTTATTTGTTTATATTGTTTCATATTTATGTGTTTGTATATTTGTTTGTCTTCTTGTCTGTGTACTAACCTGTAGAGAAACTAAATAGGTGTGTGTGCATGTATTTGTTTGTCTTCTAGTCTGTGTACTAACCTGCAGAGTACAAGAAAGCAATATGAGCATCCAGTAGTGTATCAGTCTTCCTGTGAGATGAGTGCATAGCTTCAAGCTGCATCTGTGTCTGTGATACACTGGGGTCATCCAGAACAAACAGCTCCTTCAGCTGCTGCCCTGTGAAGTATCTGCAGAATAGAATAATATGGATTTATATACCGTAGCGCTTTATACGAAATACCGTCTCTGAGCGCTTTACAGATATTATTACCCCGGTCATCAGATTCATTGACACACGATGTGCACCATCTCCACTCCCTGGGGAGTATTCCTACCATATGGTCATCATGAGGGTATATGGCAATTACTAATTCAAAGGCTTTTGTCATTCTACCAGGTTCCCATTTCTCTCCTGGATATGGAGTGGTAAATGTGCATTAATGCCTAGTCAAAGGACATTGGTGCCGTGTAGGGGATCGAACCACTCGACTACGACACCTCTACAATAAATAATAATAGTATTAACAATAATAATACTACTTATTACTACTACTAATAATAACAACAAAGATGATGATGATGATAATGATTATCTTTGTTTACTCAGGGTAGCCTCCTTAGTACTTTGTAATGTATACTATTCTTCCTAAGGGCCCTGTAAGTATTATTACGCCCAGCGTTGCCAGGCACTCAATTAATACTTGTATCGCATTTTATGTATTTTTATATGGAGCACACATATAACTTAGCAGTTGATTGCTATTTTGTTACCATGATTTACAACTGTACAATCAATTGCTATTAAAGCTTTGTGTTACAGGACCCCGAGACATGATAAAATTCCACACTGCCACTTTCACAAATATATGAAATTCTTTGACAC
Source organism: Mesocentrotus franciscanus (assembly GCA_037976565.1). Lineage (NCBI taxonomy): Eukaryota > Metazoa > Echinodermata > Echinoidea > Camarodonta > Strongylocentrotidae > Mesocentrotus > Mesocentrotus franciscanus. The sequence continues at coordinate 35,375,963 of CP137672.1, read as the reverse complement.
CACAACTTAAAACCAATCAATAATTTCATATGATCTGAAGAACAAAGAATTGACCTGTATTCGTAATCTGGGCAACAGGATCAAGTGCAACTAGACAAACAACAGAACTGACAGCTGTCTTTAATCCATAGTGGTTTAGTGTTATACCTTTAAGTGATGTTTTTTTTCTTTCTATCTTTTGTTCTAAAATTCTCTGAATTCCAAATGGTACATGAGAAGAAAGTACAAAAACACTGGAAAATTATGAGTCCATTTCTGTTGCAGTACACTGTGTCGTTCATTTAATTGAGTCTAATCATTAAAGTCTCTAAATTGGCAACGGGAGTGAAATCTAAAATCACTAGTTTTGTGCGCAAATTGGCAATTTCTTGTTGAATTTTCATTCACACAGTTATGAGTTTCCTCCTAATATACAATCTTTTTTCCCCTTCTTTTTAAAAATAAATGATGAAAGAGTAGAAATTAAGAAATATTTGTTGCCAATTTGAGGAGGAAAAGCTGATTCATTGAGACATTAAGAAAACTCTGAACTGCCAGGGCTAATAAATACCACGCCCCTCTTCCCCGATGCAAGATAGAGTACCGAAGTGTGACGTCATACTGGGCAAGTTGTCAAGGTTGCTGGTTTCTAACAATTTTGCCCTGAATGTGCCCATTGCTTGAATGATTTCACAGTAAACCTCATGCACAGGCTGTTGTTTGGAAGCAGTAACCTGGACAACAAGCGAATATGACGTTAGCACTTCGGTACTCTCTAAACTCAGATCAGGGGTTATATTTTACACATATTAGATACAGGCCTTACAGGGTTACCAGCTGTTGAATATAATCTCATTGTTATCCTAGACTATTTAATGGTCCAAACATCAGGGTGTGGTCAAGGTTTCATCAGTCTGTTTTCATTTTCTGTTTTGAAGTGGAGCAAAAGAGTGTTTCTCAAAATGAACGGTCTCGCAATCTTCTTAATTGCCCTGATGATTGGGGGCACACAAGCTTGTAGTTGCTTTTATCAAACTCCTGCTGATAGGTACTGCAAAGCCGATTACGGTAAGAAAAAACATCTCTCTTTTTTTGTTCTTAAATATGATTACTTCAATCACTAGATTGCAAATTAACACAATGCAGAGCCTCAGTGTGTATAACAATAGACATGCTAAATATATTACTCATTGCGGATGTAGTATCGAAAATAATATCGCTAGTGATATTCGATTGTCTCGCAATGTGGTCAAAAAGGAATCTAAAAGATCTCGACGTTTCGTGCGCCGCTGCAACACTTCGTCAGGTGATAAAAATGTAAGCAAGGGTGCTTTGTACTCTACGGGAGGACCGGCGCGACGGTCTATAATTCGATCGATAATCGGAAACAATAATGCACAAGGCCTATTGGCCTATCGGCTGATTATGCAAATAGCCTAATGGTCGACGCACACGGTGCTCAACCAATCAGTAGGCCGCTGGTTCGGCTAATTATGCAAATAGCCTAATGGTCGACGCACACGGTGCTCGACCAATCAGCAGGCCGCTGGTTCGCTCGCCTGCTGGGCGGAAGCAATAGCGAGCTCAACCAATCAACGGCCGCTGGCTGGCCCTCTGCTGAAAGGAATCAACCGGTGCTGGCCGGCCGGCTGGACGGGAGTGTCATGGCGGCGTATCGTACGCATCCAAAATTCGGGATATCGATCCCGTTGTCTCTGTTGAAATTATTGGGATTGAGACGGATATTGATAGCTTCTTTTACCCTCCGTGTGTACCAATGCCGTTCCTGGGAAAGGCACTGAACCCCGTCCCAGTCTGGTTGATGCTGGTTATCCCAAGCATGTTCGCTACGGCTGAGTTGTCAGTTCGGCGGAGCCTGACGTCCCTCTTGTGCTCAGTGATTCTTTCTTTTATCGGACGGGCAGTTTCACCGATATAGGATCTATCACATCCTTTGCAAGGGATGTTGTACACAATGCCGTCTCGTCTATGTGGAGGAATTGATCCTTGGGCGTGTAAGTTGTTGACGTAGGGTGGTATCTGATCTGAAAACCGTTCGAATGCCATGGCTCTCTAGGCGGCGCTTGAGTTGTTGGGAGACACCATCAATGTACGGCAAGACTGTAAATGTCTTGTATACCTTCTGCCCCTTCTGTCTGTTCATAATATGAACCTTTATACAGCCATGGGCAGTCCGGTCTCGGCTGTCGTGGCCAACCTATACATGGAGAGTTTCGAAGAAGAAGCGTTGGACACATGTCCCCTCTCTTGCATGCCTCGTGTTTGGAAGAGATACGTAGATGACACCTTCATCATAGTTCCCATCTCTGAAACAGATAATCTGCTTAAACACATGAACAGCCTCGAACCAACCATCCAGTTCACATCAGAGATAGAATGTGAAGGGAAGATAGCATTCTTAGACACTTTAGTTCATAGACACGACAACCATAGGCTCTCCACCTCAGTCTATAGGAAGCCTACCCACACAGACCAGTATATAGCGTTTGACTCTCACCATCCCATATCGGTGAAGAGAGGTCTAGTGAAATGTCTATTTGACAGAGCTTCACGCATAGTGACAAGTCCTCAACAGCCATGCAAAGAACGAACCCGTGTTCACAGTGCCCTGAGTCTCAACGGTTACCCACGCCGTTTTGTACACAATACCAAGAAGAGATCGTCGGAACCCAGGGATCAGAAGGTATACAAGACATTTACAGTCTTGCCGTACATTGATGGTGTCTCCCAACAACTCAAGCGCCGCCTAGAGAGCCATGGCATTCGAACGGTTTTCAGATCAGATACCACCCTACGTCAACAACTTACACGCCCCAAGGATCCAATTCCTCCACATAGACGAGACGGCATTGTGTACAACATCCCTTGCAAAGGATGTGATAGATCCTATATCGGTGAAACTGCCCGTCCGATAAAAGAAAGAATCACTGAGCACAAGAGGGACGTCAGGCTCCGCCGAACTGACAACTCAGCCGTAGCCGAACATGCTTGGGATAACCAGCATCAACCAGACTGGGACGGGGTTCAGTGCCTTTCCCAGGAACGGCATTGGTACACACGGAGGGTAAAAGAAGCTATCAATATCCGTCTCAATCCCAATAATTTCAACAGAGACAACGGGATCGATATCCCCGAATTTTGATGCGCACGATACGCCGCCATGACACTCCCGTCCAGCCGGCCGGCCAGCACCGGTCGATTCCTTTCAGCAGAGGGGCCGAGCCAGCGGCCCGTTGATTGGTTGAGCTCGCTATTGCTTCCGCCCAGCAGGCGAGCCGAACCAGCGGCCTGCTGATTGGTCGAGCACCGTGCGTCGACCATTAGGCTATTTGCATAATTAGCCGAACCAGCGGCCTACTGATTGGTTGAGCACCGTGCGTCGACCATTAGGCTATTTGCATAATCAGCCGATAGGCCAATAGGCCTTGTGCATTATTGTTTCCGATTATCGATCGAATTATAGACCGTCGCGCCGGTCCTCCCGTAGAGTATAAAGCACCCTTGCTTACATTAGTTTTTATCACCTGACGAAGTGTTGCAGCGGCGCACGAAACGTTGAGATCTTTTAGATTCCTTTTCGACCACATTGCGAGACAAACGAATATCACTAGCGATATTATTTTCAACAATAGACATGTTTCCAAACATATTTCTCTCCAGCATACATTACGCATTGCTATGTCTGACAAGCCTCTAACAAGCTTTTGAGTTGTCAAGAACAACTCTTGTTCAAGAACTATGCATAAATCAGTAAATTACAGGTATATTGATACAAGAAGGATATCATATTGGGAATATTAAGTCTATTTGAAGCCAGAAGAGCATTCAGGCATATCACTTAACACACATTGAATACCCTTCTGGCTCCAAACAGTCATGATTTAGTGTCAAATATAAATCAAAAAATATCTATTAAAGTGTATGGGTTTGTTTGAGTTTAAATATTATATTAACTAGCAGGCTGGAATGCTCCCAAAATAAGAATTGTCAATGAATACAATAATTGAGGGAACAACCCACTGCTCAGTGGTTTGGTCACCTTTGTAACTTGAAACAAAGTTATGATTCATTAGCTGTAGCTGCCGTGTAAACCAAAACATTCAGCATGATCAGTGCTTTAATAACAGGGATGATTATCAGCATTACTAACTGTACTGATTGGCCAACAAGTATTCATTGACTTGTCAATATGTAGTGATCTATACTTCTGGTAGCAGAATTCATATTTCGAGAGAAACTGTCTTACAATGATTCTGATATTTTTATCATGATACTGTAGATGGGTTGTTTGAACTGGCTAAAAATATTAATGCGAACTGTCAAAAACTAGCTGGCTATCTCTCTTGTTGAAAAACACAATGCACATGTGCACATATGAGAGCTCATGGTTGGGAATGGGACTACACTGCAGTACTAGCATGATTTCTCTTTCTTTCTTTCCACATGTACTCAGCTAGCATTATACATTTTCCATCAAAATGTTTCTCCGATATCTTGAACATGCAAATTAAGTTTTGTTTGATGCTGTGAAAATCTATTTTCCATTATTACCGGAACTCAAAATTATCACGGTTTAACGTGATAAACCCTTTATCCCTGTCAATAGGGCCACAGCACTAATGTCCTTAGGCAAGACATTAATTCACATTTGCCACCCTCACTAGACTGAACTGTAGTATCTGAGTCCATGGTAGGAACTATTCCTTGAATGCATCGAACGCTACAGTTGCCGGAGCTATAGCCGGGGCAATAATATCCAAAGTCCTTTTGAAGCGCATAGAGACGTTATATTACAATGTGATATCCGTTATATAAGAACAGCATATTCTCCTTCTCCTTCTCCTTCTCCTCCTCCTCCTCCTCCTCCTCCTCCTCCTCCCCTCCTCCTCCCCTCCTCCTCCTCCTCCTCCTCCTCCTCCTCCTCCTCCTCCTCCTCCTCCTCCTCCTCCTCCTCCTCCCTCCTCCTCTCCTTCTTCTTCTTCTTCTTCTCCTCCTCCTTATTCTTCTTATTCCATCAAAAACATAGAGTTCTTGATAGAATTGCAATTGGATTTTATTTTGATTTAGAGTTAGGGTGAAGGATATAATTTCAGTATATCAAACGGAAAGCCATGATTTTTAAGGGAACTAATTTGTCCTTTGGCAAGACATTAACTCACATTTGCCACACTCACTAGACTCAACTGTAGTACCTGAGTCCATGGTAGGAACTATTCCTTGAATGCTTCGAATGCTACAGTTGCCGGAGCTATAGCCGGGGCAATAGTATCCAAAGTCCTTTTGAAGCGCATAGAGACGTTATATTACAATGTGATATCCGTTATATAAGAACAGCATATTCTTCTTCTCCTTCTTCTTTTTCTGCAATTGCAATTAGATTTTATTTTGATTTAGAGTTACGGTGAAGGATATAATTATAGTATTTGGTCTAGAGTTGAAGTTCAGACTTTGTTAGTGTTGGAAAGTTAATACCAAACAAGGCAAACAGCAATAGTTCCCGAAGCATCTGTGGTATTAATGAGGTCATGGAGGTGTTGCGGTATAGTGGTTCATTCACTTGACTCTCAATCCAATAGCTGACAGTTCGAATCCCAGCCAGGCACTGATGTCCTTTGGCAAGACATTAATCCACATTTGCCACTCTCCACCCAGGTGTAAATGGGTACCTGGCATTTACTAGGGTAATAATTGCAGGGCCTTCAGGAAGAAGAGCATTGATGGTGATAAGGCTTCTCTAGGTTAAACAAAATTATTTTTCCCTACTCCCCAGTCATTTTGGCTAAAGTCCTGGAGGAGGACAGAGGCAGTGATCTACCCCAGGCCAACGGTAATGGCTTCATCTTGAACAGCTTCTCTTCTCGTGTGACTTACACCTTGGATGTCATTAAGAATGTTCACATCTACCGTAATAAAGACGGACGTGTTGTGCCAGGGGTAAACATCGCCAAGACGGCTTCCAACAGTGCTGCCTGTGGTGTCACTCTACAGGAGAATGAATACTACATCCTAGCTGGAAGTAAGTACCACATCCACCATTATCAAACATTTACATGATAGTCTTCTCTGTATGTTTCTTAAGGATACTACTTCTTTTTTCTTTCAACTAAGTGTAATTACACCCCTCAGTGCTACATGCAATAAACTCAACCATAACACTATATCAAGACTCTAATGAGAGTACTATTTTAATTAATTAATTTCATTAATTAAACAAAAATGTACAAGACAGCCCTGAGACTGCATTGCATATTTTTGAATAAATCTGGTCCAACATGAGCCACATTTTGAAGGATTTTCAAACAAATTTTATGTCTCATATTTCAGACATAATTTCGGTTGACAATGAATTTTAATCTATCACTAACTTTAAAGCCTGTTACAAAATTGAAACCTGCGACAGGTTTTCAAACATGTAATGCCACAATTCAACCATGTCGCTGTTACATGTTAAAACCCCTTGTGAAGCACCCTGCATAAGTGAATGCAGGGCTCCGCAATTAAATCCATTTTTCATGGTTTTAATCTGCCAAGCAGCACCATGTGCCCCCTTCTTCTCTTGAGTCTTGGCAATAGAAACATTTCATGAACAACCCAGAGAAACTATAGATCTAATCAGTTCACTGTTTTGGAATCATTGTACGAGCAATTACTTATGACTACACCCAGCATAATCCTGCTATGTGCTATAACATCTGTAACTTCTTCATCTTATTTTCAACATTTCAGATTACAGGTTCAATGAAGATGAGTTTGATAGCCTCAACCTGGTAAGCTGCGGGTCCATCGTGATCAAACTACCCCCTCAGAATGAAGACCTAAATAAGGTTGCTTCCGACATACAGAATAAAGTCTTTGATTCTCAATGCTCAAGCATCAGGCCAGAACCACTTCCAGTGGCCCCGTCTAATGAGGATAACCCTGTACCAATTGATCTTCAAGCTATCCTAGGGGAAGAGTAGGGACATGTGCCTATAGCTCACCACACACTTTACGATCCTACAGTGATCCGATTTTCTAAGAAATCGCCAAATTTTGCATAACATATGGAAATGAAAACAGATATAATTTTCCTGATTGTGGTTGGTAATAATGATACGAGCATTAACAAAATGACATCTTGGTCTAATTTGAACATACAATAACTCTTTACAGATTTAATACATGAAGCTGATATTTGGACTAAACCATCAGTATTCATTGTAAGGTTTCAAACAAATTTGTGACTTCATAGCTTAGAACTTGGGGGGGGGGCAGCAGACTCTGCCCATCTCAGCCTTTTGAAGATTAATGAATTCCCTGTGTTCAGAGAAGGTTTATGATTTTTTTGTTAGCTAAAGCCAGGTTTTCACAGATTTGCTGTCATTACTCCTGATCTGAGGTAGTACAATAAATGTCTGACATTGGAAGAACATATATGCTTGTGTTGATGTTGTTTATCATGTACATTTATCTTACATTATTGTTATTATTATTATTATTTATTTGGCATTTCAAACATACAATAGAAGGTACAATAGAATGGCAACAAAGGATACAAAGTATGAAAGAATAAAATTGGCTTCCCTGCTGCACCTCCCGAAGTTGCCTGGAAGAAGAAAAGGAATGTGAAATTCCTATAACATGTAAGTCTTTTCTTCCGACTCCAGGAAATGCAGCAGGGGATGCCTAAAATATTATACATAATCAGAGGCTAGGTTCAAAAGAGAGTCTGTAAAAAGTTTGGCTGATTTTAAACTTCAAGGTTTCTTGTAGTTAAGAACTGTTTGTACACACTCATGGTTTTGGAATCTTATAGTTTACTTGAAGTTTTAAACAACGAGTAATCTCAAGGTTAACACAACAACTATATGAGCTGGGGGGGGGGGAGTCTTCACTTGATGTTATGTGCCATGGAGACATAATTAAGTACAATATTTCACCATTGTTTTAAACACATTTTTGGCTTGCACCCAGTAAATAAAGATTGCGCGCTTGATCTGTAATTGAAAATAAGTGAGAAAAAAATCTTGGAACCAGCAGGATTAGAACCTGCCATCTACTGCTTGCCAGGCAGCGACGGAGCCACTCTACCACCATATTTGGGCATATTTCACCAGCCTGTAGTTTCAACTAGTGCTAACTTGGCTTGTGTTTAAAACTTTGATCAGTCGTTTTGGATCGAACTGGGACCACCTCAACCAAGTCCTAACTCAAGACCCAACCCTATATCCTGGACAAATTAAAAGCAAATGTCTGATAATGATGTTTTGCTTTGGAAAATGAAATCTGATTGATAAAGGTGAAACAAGAGTAAAGCTGAAGTTTACAACAACAACAACAAAACTAATTGCAGAGGTAATCTGATCAATAAATCATAGCAAAGGTGAAGGGCAATCTGACAGAGAACAATTGAACAGAATACAACAGATGTGGAAATTTAACGCCAGGTGGGTAAAGTTGTAAACAGGATAAGGATATCTATTCTCAACAGATCAGTGGAAGGTTGGGGACACTATTCTATTAACAATCAAATAGAATAGGATTATTAAAGAGAAGGTTGAGTTCTGGGAAGAGGTGAAAAATCATTTGTGAGCATTATCATTGTATGAAGTGACATTGGAAGAACATCAGATCAGATAAAAAATGTTCCCTGAAAAGCACGGCTCTTCAAATGCCTTAATATTCTAAATACCGGTATGGCATGTAACATCATAAAAATCGGGACGGATTTTTATGCCACATGTTTGTGTAGTGCCATATACATCTTTCTGTGTACAATGCTTGTAACTTTACCAAGACTGGGCCAAATTTCTTATCATTTTGATGATTCCAGAACCTTGCAGTACACACCAATACTTATATGCTAGATGATCAACCTTTTCTGATTGATTCCACAACATTTCTCTCACAATGCAATCGCATGACCAGAATTCAACTTTATCTTTAAATATTATGATTTGATATCGATCCAGATGAAAACTTGCAGGGGGGAAAAGGAGACTTGTAGAGTATATGGTCAAGTCCAAGCTATTTTGTCCCATACGTTACTGACCAATGACCACATCTAAGATTTCAGATTAAATCTGATCATTGTATTAAGTTAATAGCCCAACTAGATTTTACATTAAATTGAATATGAAGTGAAATGACAAATATGATGGCTTTCTATGTCTAGAACTCCACAATACTTGTAATATATGGGACATCAATACTTTGGGCATAATAATATGAAATTTACATGGAAACAAAACAAAGAGATAATTTTAATGGTTAGTCAAAATACAATGCTAATTTTGGTATCAAACAACCAAATTTTATATTTAAAAAATTAATTGAATGTAATATTGTGAACTTTCAAAAAAAGCTAGTATTTTGACAAAAAAAATCCAAAGCAGTTTCATGAATTGTTCAGTAGGGGAATACTATTTTTATCAAACTTAAAGGTAATGCAAAGTTTTGGGAAATTTTGAAATTGGATGGATAGTAATTCGATGCCCCTGTGGATGTATTATAAGCACTATAAATTTAGCCCCTAAAACACTTCTGCTTTCGAGCAAATTGAATAATCAATTTCAAATATTTCAAATAGCGCCTAAGGCCATTCCATGGTAGCTGCGACCATGAAAATCTCAAAATATGCAGTTCTGATATATTATTTCCAAACGGGAATAGAAAATCGGTTGATCTTAGTCAAGAAACATTGTTTTAAAGCTAAAGTAATATCAGTCTTGAGAGGGCGCTATACAACATAAAGAGTTTATTATTTACAATTTCATCACTTTAGACTCGATTTCAACCACGACAACGATCATTGAATATTGTAAAATTGCATATGCTTCCAATATGTTCATTTGAACCAAATTCATGACCCCATACCAAAACTTTGTATTACTTTTAAAGGTACTATGTCCCATTTGCAGACCAAAAAAATGAAAAGGTTAAATTCCAACGGCATTTGAAAGACAATACTAATTTAGAACTTCCCTTAAAAAAAGGGGACTTAAAAATGTCTTTAAGTGGGAAAATAACGACTATTAGTTGTCGAATCGACTTAGGAGCTATAGAGCCAGTAAGTAATAGTCTGATTTTTCAGACCATTGTACCGAATGGTCGTACGTTTTATGCTGCGCAAAGATTCAATCAGTTTAATTTTGGCCATTACAAGAAGTGGGTTATTGATGTAGACAAATGCTCATGTACCCTTTACAGCTCATTTTATGTATGTTATTACCAAAGATTAAAAAGCCAGTCAGTCACTCAATAGTGTCTGACAGTGAAGTCTAGCAAGTAAACGGGTTTCCTTGCATAATTTGAATATTAGGACACTGCTAACGTTTAAATTTCACAGATAGGACATACATGACATATTCATAATTCCTGCAAAGTTCTACATAATTTGATGTTGGCTGCAAAAGGGACATAGTATCTTTAATATAGAAAACAAAAAGAAAAAAAAAATCTATATAAATTTCTAGTTTTTCTACATAGATTTTACTGAAATAATATGAAAAAACTAAGCAAGCATATTTTCCTGTTAAATGGCAAGACGGGGGAGGGGTGCTCTTTCATGCCCTTTATTCCCATTGCAGAGAGAGTTCTGCTCAGGAATTATATGACCCATATTAGATACCAGCTGTTGCACAAACCACTGTTGTTAAAATATATTTCTTTCCCATTAAAGCAAAACAAGCAGGATCGATGTGACATAGCTTTATCTCTCACAGTCTGTTTTCATCGTCTATTTTGGAGGGGAGCAAGTAATTCTTTCTTAAAATGTCTAAGTCTTGCCTAGCTATCTTTCTTGTTGCCCTAATGATCGGGGGCTCACAAGCTTGCAGATGTGCCTTGCAACCTCTGGAACAGAGATACTGCAGTTCTAAATTTGGTATGTTGGTATATCTATCCTCATTTAAATCATTTAAATACTTTGTTTGAGATAAAGGTTTGTGAGTATTTAAAAACATTTAACTGCATAGCACTTACACTGTACAGCCTCGGGGTATGGATTTTTCTCAAGTGTATTATACCACATAGTAGAAGAGGATAGTATTGAAAATAGATTTTGATATCATACATGTAGTTCAAACATCTATCTAAATGTGTGTGAAACTGGACCACGTCTCCCATTCAGTAACTATTCAGTATTAATTGTAGTAAAATGACAAGTAACAATTGAAATAGTAGTTAAATAGTATTCAAATAGTTGTGAAATATTAATAATTGAATACTTATCTATTCAATTAAACACCAGCTACTTCTCAACACTTTTTCTCTAAGTCACTTACCATTTATACAAGGCTGTGTTTCTGCAGACATAGCAGTGCAATCTGTGTACATGCAAGTCTTTGCAGACCTTTCTAGTCAGTAACAATAATAACTAGAAATATCGCAATCTGTATTGCCACGCAATGCGAATGTATCTCCCGGCAGTGGCAGCGATTTTGTGTCATCCTTATGTTCGAAGGAGGGACAGAGATCCCCTCTCCCCTCCCTGAAACAAAAAGATGACGTAGAGATTGCCACTAGTGGCTCGGACTATTGTCAAGACTAGGATAGGAGCAGCATCACCAAACCAATATGTGTGTAGATTAGAGTATAATGCATCTCTGTAGAAAATTTGAAAGAAATCTTTTAAGGGATGTGGCAGTTAGAGCGCACAAAAGACAGCCACCAAAATACGACCTTTGACCCTATAACAGACGGAGCACAGGTGGCAGCATCACCAAATACTAAAAATGTGTAGATTGTACTAGACACACCTCCATACAACATTTGAAAGATATCCGTCAAGAAATGTGGAATTTAGAGCGCATAAAAGACATATGACCCTTTTACCATATAAAAGACGGAACAATGAGGGCAGCATCGCCCAAAAGTGTAGATGTGTAGGTTGTACCAAGAAAATTTGAAAGAAATCCGTCATGAAATATGACCTGCAGAGCGCACACTAGACACCCACCAAAATATGACCTTTGACCCTATAAAACACGGGACACTCGTGGCAGCATCACCAAAAACTATAGGTGCGTAGATTTTACCAACATACACTTCCATACTCAATTTGATAGAAATCTGTTAAGCAATGATGCAGTTAGACCACACATTAGAGTGCACACAAGATAGCTATCAAAATATGACCTTTGACCCTATAAAGGACGGAACACTAGAGGCAGCAGGCAGCATCAGCAAAATCGTACCAAGATAAACCTTCGTTCAAAATTTAAACAAAATCCTTTGAGAAATGTGGCCTATAGAGCGCACACAAACCATCCACAAAAATATGGGCTTTTACCCTATAGAAGACAGAACAATGGGGGCAGCATCACCAAAAGTTATAGGTGTGTAGATTATACCAAGATACACCTCCATACAAAATTTGATAGAAATCTGTCAAGAAATGATGCAGTTAGACCACACACTAGAGTGCACACAAGACATCTATCGAGATATGACCTTTGGCCCTATAAAAGACGGAACACTGGAGGCAGCATCACCAAAATCTATAGGCTTCTAGATTATACCAAGATACACCTGCATTCAAAATTTGAACAAAATCCCTTGAGAAATGTGGCCTATAGAGCGCACACAAACCATTCACAAAAATATGGCCTTTTACCCTATTGAAGACGGAACACTGAGGGCAGCATCACCAAAAGTTATAGGTGTGTAGATTATACCAAGATACACCTCCATACAAAATTTGAAAGAAATCCCTCAAGGAATGTGGCAGTTAGAACGCACACAAGAATTTGACGTGGTGGACGCGGCGTAACGCTGCTGAATCCAAAGTACCCCACCGGCATACTGCCGGGGGATACAATGATGATAATAGCTACATTCGCAAGTATATTGCACATACATTCATGCAAGGATTGCTCAAGGTGATTATAAAGTACTAAAGTAGTATCTTGTTACACTGGCTTTAACAAAGCTGCCCTGAAGGTACTGAAAGCATTCAATGAATAACTTCCTACTGTGAAACCAATTTACTAACCTGGGTTGTGATGGGCACATACAGATTAAAGGACATTGGTGCTGCAGCAGGGACTTGAACAACAAACAATTTGTTCCACAGTCCCATAATGTTTACAACACCAGGACAACTCGTTAGACCACAACATCTCTGGACAATATGCAATATGAAACCTTGTTTCAAACGATTAAACCTTCAAAGATCAAAGAAATTTGTATTAGTTGTCCATAAGAACATAAGTTGTCCATAAGAATTGCAGTAACAGCATTCCTGTAGACAACCGACGTTGTACAGTGAGTAGAGTGCAGTGGACACAGAAGCTGGTTCACACTCCATTCCTACTTTACTTTATAGCAATCTTGGCTAAGGTCACAGAAATACAAGAGCCCCAGAGCGGCTTTGGCTCTCGGACCTACATTCTGGAAGTTGGAGCCATCTTCCGAGATGTAGAAAATGTAAAAGGTGCCATCCATCTGGGAGATAACGTCATAGTAAAGAGTTCTTCCAGCAGTGCTTCCTGCGGTGTTAGCCTGGAGCAGGGCCACATCTACATTCTCGCTGGAGGTAAAACTTCCCTTGTCTTTTTGGGGGTATTCTTGATAAAAACTCCTTATCAATATCAGAGTAGTGCCAGTGGTGTAATCTCACAGACGGGCAACACCTACATCCTAATTTGAGGCGAGTATCAAAATAAACAAGAGGGAGCAGATCTACTTCCTTGTTTATTTTGTGTTGCCTATGGTGTCATCCAACAAAATGTCAACACCTACATACTTTCTGGAAGGGAGTATCAAGATGGAGGCAGATTTAACTACCTTCTCTATTTTGTGTTGACTGCAGTGTCATTTAACAAAAGGGCCACACCTGTAGATATCCATAGCTAGAAGTGATTATCAAAGGTATCAAAGGTGGGGGGGGGGGCACATCTATAAACCCTCTTTGTCCAATTTTTTTTTTTCGACATGCTTTGAACAGTAACAAGAACCTTGTCAAGATCATTACCAAGAGCACTGCATGTAGTGTCATCTATAACCTAAGGGCCACACTTTATACATCCTCTCTGAAGGTAAGGATCAAGAGAGAAGGGGTAGGCAGATATAATCCCCTGGTCTATTGTGTGTGCCTGCAGTGTCACCTTACAAGAGGGCAGAACATACATCCTTTCTGGAGATGCATTTAGATAAAATAAATTGAATTGATGGAATCAGTTTTTCTAAAAAGACCTCAATTACCTGTAAAACATATTTTGTTCTTGTCTTTCATGCCATTTTTCAGGAGAGCAATCCGGAGAGCTTTGGCTGAGTAGCTGTTCGGCGATCTCCATCAACCTAACCACGGCAAGTCTCCAGGCACAACTTTCCATAGTGTCCTTGGTTTTAAGTGTTCCAGGACCATGTCCCCAAATCACTGGCGCATAGCCCCTGCCCTGCAGGCGAGATTCAGACTGCATCCAATGAGATGCAACATGTGTCTGTTTACGTAAGGACTTGTAAGGATCGGTTGATGAATGCTAATGTTTTACTACAGATGACGGTATCTATCCTATTATCGCCTGGTTCGAGACGCAAGTACATTATCTAATCTTGTTAGACACAGAGCCCTTGTGACTCCAAGCAGAAGATATTCAAACATGAACAGCAAAATTCATATATATAGCAACATCATACTCATACCACTACTGTAAGATCAAAAGAGGCATGCACTTATATATTGTTTAAATAAACGTATACTTATAGAAGCTCGATTTGGAGGAAAAGCAATAGCATTCAATTCTCATACTGTAAAGCAGTCATACAACGATCTAAGAAATATATTTTTCATCAGGGTCTTGTGGGAAACAATACCAAAACTTCTGTGTATCATGTTTTGTTGCCCATGTACCAATGATCTCACAAGAAAAATTTAAACTCCTTACTGTGTAGATATCGTTATTACAAGAGATGCCTCATACAATTTCTATGTGTGAATGAGGGTTAATGATGACTAAGATGGTAAATGTATTTCATTAGGGGAAAGAAGTACCCATTCCTTTCACTAGGTCTAAGGCTGCATCTTTAACCCAATGACTACCGAATTCTTTAATCCCCATAGACTTAATACAAGGATAACCCAGTTCACATAGGCAAAAGGTTAACTGAATAATGGTGATTTTCCATCTCATGAATAGAGAAGAAAATGATTGATGCATAGATACGAAGCAATGATTTTGTGGTGTAAGATGGTCCAGAAACAATAAATGTTCTAGCACTAAAAGTCTGTATTTTCTTCATTTCCAAAGTATCACTTTATTTTATAGTCACGGGTCCTCTGAAGCTTGAAAGGCAGTTGAGACAATTTGAGACAGTCATCAATCTACCTGACATACATATACATCTATTTCATAAGAATAAAATACTTTGAAATTTTGAATCTGAAGTTTTAAGATCAAGAACGCTTTAGAAAATGAAAACTCATGGCAGTATTATTCTGAGTCGATGAGAAGTATTCGCAAGCACACCTCAGATGCACGTGGGATGATTACGGCGTGCACGCATGCCGCATTTACAACAAAACGATTCTCCTATATGCTAGTCAATGGGTCGGTTACACAGGCAGGATTATGAAATTAGTTTTATGATTAGCTGGTTCCAAAACCCTATGATCAGGATTCCTATTTACTCAAGAGTCAAGTACTTAGAATGCCTTTCAGATAGTGTTTCTCAAAATGCAGAGACACTGAGTCTGCACACAAATATCATGATTATAGCTCTTAGTTCCGAAATAGCTTACCTACAATATTATTATCTGTGCTTTTAGCAGCACAGCCCCTGTAAAGGGAAATTCTAAGGTATATTTGTCCAATATGTTGCTAAGCTTTACCAACTACATCTTACAGTCTAGTACATCCGATGATTGTAATGAGTTGATAGCCTTACCAGAGTCCAGAGCACAGATCAGGCAAAATATCCATGAAAATGACACTTTTGACATTCATTGTGCAAATAATTTAATTGTAAGCGCTATCTTATGGAACATCTTACAACACATGCTCTAGCAGCAATTGCTCGATGCTCAATTTCCTACACTTGCTAACATCCTTATCTCAATCCTGGACCAAACACAAGATCTCAATCCTGGACCAAAACACAAGACCTCAACCTACCCCTAACTCCAAATCTTTATGATGATAGAGTCCAGAGTAAATGTTGCCAGAGCATTTATTAGATTAGATTACCAATATGAGATGCAAGAAACGAGATGACCAATAAAAACATGGACTAACTCTAGAGTAAGAATGCAAGAAAGACATGTCTGACTGACCGGTAAGGATTCTTGGAACCGCCCGTGGCCTGTTTGGTCAAGGATTCCTTGAAGACCTGTCTTCGGTAGATTTTCTCCTCCACCGTGCCGCAGGTGATGAGACGATAGATGACCACTGACCGTGTCTGACCGATGCGGTATGCCCGATCCACTGCCTGGTTGTCTGTCGCTGGGTTCCAGCTGGGATCGACTGCAGAGATTTAAAATGAATCAGAAAAACATGTTCAACATACTAAAAATGATGAAATCTGTTGGTATCCCTAACTATCTCCCCCACCCCCCTCTCCCTCTAATTCTTTTTCTCTCCTCTCCTTTCACTCTCTTTTCTTTTCTATTCTCTCTTATTACCAATATCATCATTTTCATGTATGGTCATTATCAACATAATGACATCATTAATACCATCATTACCATCACCATCACCACTAACATCACTATAATCATCATCATCATCATCACCACTAACATCACTCTAATCATCATCATCACCATCACCACTAACATCACTCTAATCATCATCATCACCATCACCACTAACATCACTCTAATCATCATCATCACCATCACCACTAACATCACTCTAATCATCATCATCACCATCACCATCACCACTAATATCACTCAAATCATCATCATCACCATCACCACTAACATCACTCTAATCATCATCATCACCATCACCACTAACATCACTCTAATCATCATCATCACCATCACCACTAACATCACTCTTATCATCACCATCACCATCACCACTAACATCACTCTAATCATCATCATCACCATCACCATCACCACTAACATCACTCTAATCATCATCATCACCATCACCACTAACATCACTCTAATCATCATCATCACCATCACCACTAACATCACTCTAATCATCATCATCACCATCACCACTAACATCACTCTAATCATCATCATCACCATCACCATCACCACTAATATCACTCAAATCATCATCATCACCATCACCACTAACATCACTCTAATCATCATCATCACCATCACCACTAACATCACTCTAATCATCATCATCACCATCACCACTAACATCACTCTAATCATCACCATCACCATCACCACTAACATCACTCTAATCATCATCATCACCATCACCACTAACATCACTCTAATCATCATCATCACCATCACCACTAACATCACTCTAATCATCATCACCATCACCACTAACATCACTCTAATCACCATCATCATCATCACCACTAACATCACTCTAATCACCATCACCACTAACATCACTCTAATCATCACCATCACCATCACCACTAACATCACTCTAATCATCATCATCATCACCACCATCATCACCACCATCATCACCACCATCATCCTCCTCTTCATCATATCCATAACTTACATACACCATTACCAACATACACGAAAATGCTCACACCATATCTACTCACTGATGACCACCCTGTTTGCGCCGGTCAGCGTCAGACCAACCCCTCCCACCTGGGTTGTTAGAAGGAACACACTGTAGGAATAATCTCTTTGGAAACGGCTGATTCTATCCTCTCTATCACTCATCTTGGTGATGGTACCATCAAGTCTCATTAGTTTGAATCCCTGTGGGAGAAAGTTTGCAATGTAGCAAAAATTTGTGAAATTTGTGGAGGACTTAAACATTAGTTTCATTCATTATCTTATTCATATCTTTAAAAAAGTAAGATCGATGTCAACAATAATTTGCTATTCTCAAGCACTGGTTCTAGTACACTGGCTCTACATACTAACTTTTTTTTTTAATAATCCAAATAGCATGAAAAGAGACTTGTTTGTTTTGGAAGCCGAATATGTTGTGTGAAATGAAGCCTGAAACAGAGAGGTGTTAGGACCTAAAATCAGGTAATGGTCTGAAAGCTAACATCCCTATGTACTAATCTTGCGTTTTATAGTGCAAACATTGTTAATGATGCTTATACGTCAAACATAATTTGCTACAGAACTGTATATATGGTATATACCGGTATATATCTGACTGGACAAAGAACAGGTTTGTTTCAGTTATTTAATCTAAGGCATCATAATAAACTTTAGATGCATACACATACAGCATCATTTAGCATACCGGTAGGTAAATAACTGGTGAATTCAACATGGAACATTTCAAATAGATACTTAAACGAGGACAAATCACTACCCTTGCTTTGAGGATTTTCTCAATGATATCCAGCATCTTGCGTGACTGGCTGAAGACCAGGCATCTGTGCTTCTCCTCCCTGAGATTGGTTAGTAATTTGACGAGAAACTGGAGTTTGCCGGACTCCAGAAAAAGCGTTTCCTCGCTGATGGCATGGACACTGTTGGCTGCACATTCCATCTCGGAAGGATCGTCGTTCTCATCATACCTGCAGAGAAATGAAGCAAGCAATGCAGAGGTTCCATCTATCTTACTGGTTCTACAACACAAGCACACAAGCTGCGGTGACAATTGCTCTGTGGTCTATTTTCTACATTACCCAAATTCTTAACTTGAAACCTGGATCTCAGACTATACTTAACCTTAACCCTAACCCTAGCCTAAACACTATTGCAACCCTAACCCTAAACATAGCCTAAACACTATTGCAACCCTAACACTAAACCTAAACCTAGCCTAAACACTATGAATCCTATCCCTAACCCGAAACCTAAACCTAAACACTATTGCAAACGTAACACTAACCCTACACCTAGCCTAAAACCACATTGCAACCCTAACCCTAACCTAGCTTGAAACCATATTGCAACCCTAACCCTAACCCTAAACCTAGCTTAAACACTATTGCAACCCTAACCCTAACCCTAAACCTAGCATAAAAATCTTTTGCAACGATAACCCTATAGCTTTGACAGGATAAAGCCCGAAGCATGTGTTGGATCATCATCTTGTCATACATGTATATTCAGAGATGAATGAATAAGAGCAGTATACTTGCATTAAAGCCTTCACAACAAAAAATTAACAGAATCGCAACTTTATATGTAATATCTGCATTCACACTATCAATAAAATACAAATGTCATGCAGAATCCTACTTCATGTAAGGAAAGGAGTGAATTTAAAAAAAATGGCAGTGGAACAAGGAGACAGAGACAAAATATACCGCCATCATTTACAAATTTTGAAAAAAATTCCAAATATATATCTATTTTTTTTAAATCGTTCACTCCAAACATAACCCTTAACTACAGAATTCTTGTAGAATTTCTGGGAGTACTGAGTATATAACAACACATAGAACTCACCCTTCTTCAGACATCTGCAATCCTAGCTGTCTGCAAGCCCGATTGGACAGCAGTCGGGGATGGTCACAGATTTTCTTGAGGATAGTAAGCTCGGCCAAAGGTGATCGTTTGGTCATCAGCAACTAGTTTAAGTAGGAAGACAAGGGAGAATAGAATCTTTACGGTGATAAGATTCAGAATCAACTTAAATCAGTTCTCTTAACATGCATCACCATCATCACCACTATCATCATCATAAACACCACCATCACCATCATCATCACCATCATCATCATAAACACCACCATCACCATTATCATCACCATCACCATCATCATCATAAACACCACCATCACCATTATCATCACCATCATCATCATAAACACCACCATCACCATTATCACCACCATCATCATCATAAACACCACCATCACCATTATCATCACCATCATCATCATAAACACCACCATCACCATTATCATCACCATCATCATCATAATCACCACCATCACCATCATCATCATAAACACCACCATCACCATTATCATCACCATCATCATCATAAACACCACCATCACCATTATCATCACCATCATCATCAATCATAAACACCACCATCACCATCATCACCACCATCATCATAAACACCACCATCACCATTATCATCACCATCATCATCATAAACACCACCATCACCATTATCATCACCATCATCATCATAATCATCATCATCATTATCATCACCATCATCATCATCATCATCATCATCATCATCATCATTATCATCAACGTCAACATCATCATCAACGTCAACATCATCATCATCATCACCATCATCATCACATCATCATCATCATCATCATCATCGTAATCCAAACAGGAAGTGCATTATAATAACTTAGATTTCTAAACCTGGCTGCATGTAACTAAAAAGTAGAAAGTTGTGTAAATAATGAAAGAACTTACTTCTTTGACCCTGTCCAGACTGATGAAATCCTTGTAGATTTGGATCTGGGTTTCGGTCAGTGATAGCCACACGATCAGGTCATTCTTCCGGGTCAGAGAGGGGATTAAAACTCTGCATTGGATAAAAACAACAATAAAAAAATTGGAAAAGAATATGACAATCATAATGGCAGTTAAATTGGATACTGAGTTGGTCATGGTGATTGATTTAGTGAAAATGTCTTTAAGTGCATCTACGGACCTGTCAAGTTTTCCAAACTGCAATGTGGGACAACTATACATAATCAAGAGTCCATTAGAGCTGAGCGTATAAAGGCTCGGGGGTCAAAGCTCATGGGTTTTGGCACTTTCAGGCATGTAGAAAAGGGTATCCAGAAGGCTTTTTTTTTTATTGCAGAATGCGGGACATCCTGCATTTTCTGGATTTTTTTCTCCAGAATGCGAGTTTGTCCCGCAAAAAGCGGGACACTTAAAAAACCAAATTAGAAATGGGCCTCTTCAACTAAGGATTAAGTGAAAAGAAAATAAGAAAGAAAATAGGACAACAGAAGCTGAGGTTTTGATCGATATGCAAATATTAAGCACTAATTATGGTTTATTCCTCCCCCGCACCTCCAGTCCCAACACTCACTCTGGCGACAGGGACTCTCCATCTCTGGTAGATCCACTGGCCTCGCTATCTCCATCATTCTGTTCACTGTCCTCCTTCTTGTTCTTAATTACATCAGCCTTGGTTCGTCTCAAGAAGTATGGTGCAATGAGGAGGCGGAGACTCTCTGCCATCTCATTGCCAAGGAGCTTCGCTTGCAGTCGCATCTTTTTCCCTGGCCTGAGAAACAAGATTTGCAAGCATTTATACGTGCCATTATTTACATGTATGGATAAAATATGAAGTTTAGAAATAATATTTATGACATGATAGTATCAACTTATCAAGTAACCTTGAATAATCCAAGTAAAAACAATGCCAAAATGTTTAAAACTGCTAGTTTGTTTGAAAATACAGTGGTTTTGACCTTTTAAACACAATTAAATGATTTCAATGCTAATTTCACCATTTAAAATCCCTCACATGAAATGCCATATGGTATCAGTACAACAAATGGACACATATTGCAAGTAAAAGTTTTTGCTAGTTCTATTTATGCACTTGTTATGTTGTCGGAGCTTGAAATAAAAAGTTCTTAATCCAACCCCAAAAATATGGAAAATTGTACTGAATAGGCTAATAATAATAATGATAATATACCTTGTTTACCCAGCATAGTATTAATACTGTCTCCCTGAAGGCCCTGCAATCATATTACCCCAGTTTTAGCTGAGCTACCACGATAAGGCACTCAAGCATTCAAGGAATTTCTTCCTACCGGGTACCTATTTACTACACCTGGTAGAGAGTGGCAAATGTAGATCAATATCTTGCCAACGGACATAAGTGCCCCAGCGGGAACCACGAACCATGTGACTCACTGTCCAATGACCTATCCACTAGACCACGACACCTCTACTAGAGGCTACAGGAGCATCACATATTTCTTACCCTTGTGATTGGATTATCATACTCTGATTTGAATGTTTGCAGTGTCCCAAGCAGAGTTCCATGTGTCACAAAGTTGAAGAGAGACCAAAGTTCCTGGAAAAATTTTACAAAAGGCATACATTTTAAAGATATTTATACAGCTTATGGAGTAATAAGCCACATTGTGTATATGAAAATCACTCCTGAATACCAGAAGTGCATTAACACTATGTAAAATGCTACTTTCAAAATAATGCCTTTTCTGGCCCTAAGCAGACAATGAGTACCAAACTGTCATTTTAAAATTCACAGCTCTGGATGAATTATACACAAATATATTCATTTGAAGTTAGTCAATAGAGAACAATCATATGTTCCATTCTTGATACACTGCATGTATGGATGTTATTCAGACTTGTCACATTAACATTTGTCCTCCTTTATGCCTAAATTTAGCTTTCAGGGCATCGTTTCATGAAACCGTCATACATTGTAAGTACAAGTTCGCCCACATCCCATTGAAACGCCTACATTACAATTAACACGCATTTCAATGGGATGTCGTGAACTTGTACTTATGACGGTTTCGTGAAACCTCGCCCAGGCCTCCATGTTGCATTATGTGCACATCAATAGATATACAATTCTGAATCTTTATTTAATATCTTACAAAGTTAAAATATTCATCAACAAAATTTCAGATTTAAAAAAAAGAAAAAAAAAAATCTTTGATACATGTATATCAGGGCACTCAGAAAAAATTCAGTAAACCTAGCTAGTTCATGAAAAAACAAAACAAGTAATACAAAAGACAAAATTCTTCTGCATTGTTTACTGGAGGAAAACAGAAAATATTACAAGATCAACAATTGTATATTTAAACACTCTGAATAAAGAAGAGCTGGAGACTTACCTTGAGATTGTTTTGTATGGGTGTACCAGTCAAGATAAACCTATGCTTGGCTGCGATGGCATTCGCTGCTTTGGTTGTCTTGGTAGGATTCTTGATCTTATGACCTTCATCAAGCATTACATAATCCTGAGGGAAAAAAAATGATGATGTCATTAAATGTAGTAAAGGTGGAGGTGTCGTGGTCTAGTGGATACTGGATATGTCACCGGACTGTGGATTACATTAATTTCCTTTGGCAAGATATCAATCTACATTTGCCACACTCGACCCAGGTGAGGTAAATGGGTACCTGGCAAGAATTAGTTCTTTGAAATTTGATAGCGCCATAATGGCAGCCATAATGATTGTGAAGTGGCAGGAGTGTCAAGTGTGACATAAATGAGTTCTATACAAGAGCCCACTATTATTAATATTACATTTAAATAGTTTTCTGCCTTAGAGCTCCCTCTCTTCCTCTTTCCCTGACTCTGTCTGTCTCCCTGATGTTCTGTTATAATATATCTTCCTTTCTCCCTCCCTCTCTCCACTGGATCTCCAAGCCTCAAGCCCTCAACTCACCCATACAAAATCGTTGCCACGATAATGATTGATCTGTTCCCAGCATGTCATGACCAGTCCGTAGCTGACCATCAAAACACCCCCTCGCCTCTGCACCCTCTCTAGCAGGCGCTCCCTCTCTTTCTTGCTGGCACCATGGAACGTGTGTACCCCAATGCCTGGAGCCCTGCAAGCAAGAATGGAAAACATGTTCACGAAACTAGTAAATTGTGTATTCATTTTAAAGAATTAAGACATGTCTACTTACACTGCACTACAAATCACCCTAGAATTAGAGATATCCCTGTAATTCATTGGAGGAAAATTATGTGACCCACTGTACCAGTATTGAGTAAGGGAGGTATTATGTCCAAAAGTTACCAAGGCTTTCACGAAATTCATGTGAGACAATCTTCAGATTTAAAGTAGCATGATCGCCATATGATTAAGTCAGACATTGAGGAAATCTCCAGAAATGACTGAAAACCTATGTATATAGAACCTACTACCATCCAACATGCCTTTATCATGCAACACTGTCTAAATACTTTTTTCTCACTCTGCTTGAGCATTTTGTTTCTGTTCAACTTCCTTTACCACTTGGATATATCAAGAGTCTATGGAGATTACTTTGCTGAATCTCTTTGAGCAGTCATTCTACACACTAGCAGTGTGACTGAAAGACTTCACCTCTCAATTACTACCATTTCTTACCAGTTATTGAAGTCCCTCTCCCAGTAGACGACAAGAGCTTTAGAATCACCTTTATTTGCCTATAAAGATTAATTTCTTTGGGGAGTCATTCTATAGAGGTTTTACTAAAAATTATTCCTTACCAATACTGGTTCTTGAACTTCCCCTCCCAGTGGGTGACAAGATATTTAGAAACCATCTTCTTTTGTCTAAAAAAACAAAATCACATTGGCATTTCTTCAAGCTTCTTACCAATTCTTAAACTCCCTCTCCCAGTTGATGACGAGAGCCACAGGAACAACGATGAGAACATTCTCCACCTGCTCCATGTCAAAGAGACCACTGAGAAAGGCAACTACTTGGACCGTCTTACCAAGCCTGAAACAATGATGTGTAACATGGATAGAAGATGGTTTAAGATTAAGTACAAATAGAAGATGAATTTACTCTAATATCAGCACTTTTCCAACTGGAAATTATTTCACTCTAAACAGTCTATGACTATGGACAACGACTGGAAGTCCCTGAACTTTTAAGCATGCAAAGGTTTAGGCATTTGAAGTACTCCTCCCTAACTTTAATTTTAATTCCAATTGAACCTAAATGGGGGTTATAATTTCTCCCTGAATTAAGACCTTCATCCATCTTAATTGATGATACGCATATCAAGGAACACTCTTAAGCCCATCCAGTACAGTAAAGGCTAATATCTGAATAAGGCTATAAAAACCTGACCCGTTAATGACCTCAAAAAAATCTTTCTCTCTCACCCCATGTCATCCCCCAAGATGCCTCCTTTCTGCTTGCGATGGAGACGCCAAAACCAGAGAAGTGATTCCTTCTGATACTCATACAATCTGTTGTACAGGTCTTTGAAGACATAAAATCCTTTGCCCACATGGACCATGTTGTCATCCTCTTCATCTTCATCCTCAGACCCGTTCTCAGCAAGATACGCCTACAAAAGAGGTCAAAGGTCAATTGATATGTCGGTAAAACTATTACTACATGTACATGAACTTTACAAGTGAGCTCTGATTCTCATCGAGTCTGTTGTACAGGTCATTGTAGGCATAGAATCCTTTGCCCACACGGACTATGTTGTCATCCTCCTCATCTTCATCCTCAGACCCGTTCTCAGCAAGATGCGCCTACAAGAGAGGTCAAAGGTCAATTGATATGTCGGTAAAACTATTACTACATGTACATGAACTTTACAAGTGAGCTCTGATTCTCATCGAGTCTGTTGTACAGGTCATTGTAGGCATAGAATCCTTTGCCCACATGGACTATGTTGTCATCCTCCTCATCTTCATCCTCAGACCCGTTCTCAGCAAGATACACCTACAAAAGAGGTCAAAGGTCAATTGATATGTCGGTAAAACTATTACTACATGTACATGAACTTTACAAGTGAGCTCTGATACTCATCGAGTCTGTTGTACAGGTCATTGTAGGCATAGAATCCTTTGCCCACATGGACTATGTTGTCATCCTCCTCATCTTCATCCTCAGACCCGTTCTCAGCAAGATACACCTACAAAAGAGGTCAAAGGTCAATTGATATGTCGGTAAAACTATTACTACATGTACATGAACTTTACAAGTGAGCTCTGATTCTCATCGAGTCTGTTGTACAGGTCATTGTAGGCATAGAATCCTTTGCCCACATGGACTATCTTATCATCATCCTCCCCATCTTCATCCTCAGACCCATTCTCAGCAAGATACACCTACAAGAGAGGTCAAAGGTCAATTGATATGTCGGTAAAACTATTACTACATGTACATGAACTTTAAGTGAGCTCTGGTACTCATAGAGGCTGTTGTACAGGTCTTTGTAGGCATAGATTCCTTTGCCCACACGGACTATGTTGTCATCCTCCTCATCTTAATCCTCAGACCCATTTTTTTTAGCAAGATACACCTACAAGAGAGGTGAAAGGTCAATTGATATGTCACTAAAACTATTACTTCATGTACATGAACTTTACAAGTGAGCTCTGGTACTCATATTGTCCGTTATTAACAGGGGGCCGTATTCTGAAGACTATGTATCTTTTTTCATGGAAAATTATGTTAACTGTCATACCAAATTGAAATTGCATGGAACTAACACTTACCATAGTGCTTGCGCAGATGTCTCTTTTAACTTTACACGAACGCAGCCAGCATTGCGCAGACATTAACCAGTGACTTGTCCCAACTTTCATTTGTTATTTACATGTATTACCATACCACCACATGTAATCATCTTCCTCTGATATATACTCACATAGCCATTTAATATAGGCCATCATTGTGATGGGACCTTTGCAGATGTCAATGGTGACATAACCTGCCTTACCTCCAATTTAGCAATTCTCTTCAGGATTTTCTCAGTCTTCTGAATCTTAGCTGCCTTCTGTAAGATTTCCAATGCAGCTCTTGGGTGACCCTCTTCAACAGCACTCTTTGCCTTCTTCATCAATGCAGCCACCTTGGCTTGGTCTGCCTCGATGCCCGGTCCCACCCCATTGCTTTCACGCTGTATTTCTACATGATGGATAAAGAGGAATCAAACTTTTTTAAAATTTGGGATTGGAAAATTTCATGAAGACCTCTATACATGTAGTTTGGATCTGTCAGCCACTGCATTGATGCTGGATTTGATATGAACCATAATATTACTTTTAAACACATAGGTCTACTGAAAACAATACATAAAAAATCTTCTTAGAATGTTTTAGCTCATTGAGGGTAAACAAATTTTTCAAAAACAAATTGAATTTTTTGTTGTTGTGTGTGTGTGTATTGTGTTGCATGTACATAAAGGCCTACAAAATTTGACCAACAGACTAGGGTCCCTTTGATAATTTTATTGCCGCCCATGGGACAAAAGAGGGTATACAATTATTTTTGAACATTCCAATATGGAAAACTTAACAAGACCTCTTTTCAGTCTTTCCTTTAATCTAGGTTTACCTCTTACAGTATGATTCTTGGATGTAATTTGTTTTACCTCTCAGGGGCATCTCTCTCGTTTGCAAGGGCATCTTTTTAAAGCCTAGCTGCACTTCCTGCTCCAAGTCGATTCTTTGTTTGTCGTCAACAGCAGAGGATCTTCTACCCTTTCATCATTAAAAAAAGAGAAGAATTGTATAAGAGATAATAATCAACAGACAACCAAGTACCAACCAGCTTGGGGGTACAGGGGTTAGTGGTACATAAACAATTTCTAAAAGACATTCATAACTGTGTCTGTGACACACATACATACACTATGCATGTTATCTAAATTTTAAATAACCTCACACACCTCTCCAAGTGTTTCAAAAATTCATCTTTGCCAAGACGAGCGACAACTTTCCCGACAAGTGACTTGTCGACTCCAAACCTTTCATATTTATTCAACACGCCATCTCAAGTCAACTTTAAATTAGTCTATGGGCAGTGAAAAAAATAAAAACTGAAGATTTTGTTTTAAAACCTATTTTTTGATCTTCAAGCTCTCATTTTACCAATCAGTTCTTATTGGTGTTAATATAAAAGCATAATATACAAGCGTACAAACTGTTCTTATAACATTTTAATGCCTTAACAAGTAAATGGGATAAATATTATTTGTCCATACATCTGTCTACCATAGAAAAGTAGCCCAAGATGGAATAGTCTGTAATTACAGACCCATGAGAATGACGACAATTTTCATGTAGCCTTAGGTAGGAATGTAAACGGGCAAGTCCAAGCTATTGGATCGTGACGTACGGGACATTCAGAGACTTTAAACAAGAAATAACAACGGATGAAATTATTTATATGGCTATCTTTTGGTATGAGTCTGTGGCTATTATGGGCTAGTTCATTTGTGGAAAGTTTTAGTTCTGACCAATTCTTAAATTAATTTTTAATGTTATTAATGTGCTGCGTGACGTACGGGACCAGAGAATTTCTGACTTTTTCAAAAATAAGTTCATCGTAAAAGTTCTCTGAATTTATTAAGTTATGAGATTTATGGTAATGATATCTTAATTCATTATGGAATCGAGCATTAATCACAATTATTACCATATTTTTCTGACCTTTCGTTGTTATGTAATATACCAAAACATAAATGTGTGTATGTGACGTACGGGACACGTGACGTACGGGACAACTTTTCCCTATGGGAAAATGCATTGAAATGAAGAATTTTCGTCAAAATTTGTTAAATGTGAACAATTTTAACTTAAATCAGTGACAATTAGAGTGTTTTAGAACCCAATTAGATCCTCTGACCATCACTTAATATCCTCTGTGTTAATTTATGAGGTAAATCAATACAAATACTACTTTAATAAAGAAAACAAATTGAATTACATTCAATACACACTATATTATCATTTTTATTCCATTTACCCATCTATCATGTGCAGTCAGACATGCTTCTTTTCTCATTTATTTCATCCATTCCATTCAACATTGCTAAATGTTTTAAAATAAAAATTAATGAAGAAGATTAACTTGAACTTGAAAACTTTTATTTAAACTTGTTTGAAACACAGGGGCACACTCGGCACATCATATTTTGTCAAAGAACATTTCTTATGCTCTAAGATTGTGAAAAAAGATACATTACAAATATGAAGTCTTTTCTTCATAGCTTGTCTGAATTACTTGATAGTAGTATCACAGATTTTTGATGGAATTCAAAGATAATGCTGAACATATTGTCTTTTTTTATTGTTTTATTACAGATTAGAACATGTATATGTTGCTGTCATATATTCAAGAATTTTGATGTACTTTAATGTACATTGTACATGTTTGTGAAAGATGGATACAAAAATATAAATCTTGAATGTATTTCATATTGATTAAAGACATCTTATTAACACCACCAGATATAAGAAATTAAAACCCTAAAGGTTTGTGTGACCTTTTCCACAATTCAAAAGATTAAAGCATAAATCAACAAAAATGCATGGGTGTAAAAGTGATGAAAATCTTGTTCAAGGGAAACAAAAAATGTGGTCTTTATATACAGGTGGTCACTAAAGCAGGTTTGACTGTACACAAAAACGACAATGTGTCTGTTTCTACCATGCACAGTGCCCTTTTGAACTACAGTGACCCCTCCCTACTGACCAACTGGCAGCATCTATAGACCCCGTTCTCACTCACTTTGAAAGTGGTCTTAGTCAGACCGCTCCAGAGGAACGGGTCTTGAAGAACGGTTTGTGAGCGTTCACACTCCGAGCAGTTTTTTATGGCTCAAACCGCTCCACGAGTCAAAGTGGTCTTGTTGCTATGGCAGCTCAGGTCAGCGGGCCAATTTTTTCGCGCGCGGAATACAAGCCGTATGTACCGTACTACATGTTTCACGCGGAACGTCACTAGCTCACTTCCATTGAAAGTACGCTTTCGTTCACATTGCACGTTAGAGCGGTCCAAACCGCTCTTAATAAGACCCGTTCCTCAAGACCACCTCCCGAGGAGCAGTCCAGAACTCCACTTCCTGGACCACTTTGACCGTTCTCACTCACCTAAGAACCGCTCCTGAGGAACGGGTCTTAGTTAGACCGCTCCAACGAAGTGAAGTTGTAAAAGCCAGCTTCTGGTGCATCTACTACCATATCATTTCATTACCGGTAGACTCATTTGAGGAACTAGTACACTATTATGATTGACATATTTAGCATCCTGCCAATGTTTGGGACATCAACTGGCAAAATACCAAAGTTGATAATACCAGGGGTCTGGCTTGAAGACTAATGACATCAAATTCAGTACAAGTAAATTCCTAGAAGGGACCCAGTTGGAATGTTCATATATCCCTGTATACAACAAGTTTCCTAACACAGTATATATTCTCCTTTTGGTCATTTCCTTTTTCACATCTTGCAGTGGTTTTATATGGGGTTGTCCCGTACGTCACACACTTGTCCCGTACGTCACATTTCTTAATTTGATTATGTAATCAACACAGAATTTTTTTTAAATTTTTTGTTAAACCTATTTTTTGTTAGGTATTCATCTAAATTAGAACTTCCTAGAATATCTTCTTTTTTTAAAATTATTTTCATAATTAAAATTAAACAAATAATGTTCAAAATTGTGACGTACGGGACATCACACTTTGGAACCTACCTCATTTGCATAATTAATTAATTTTGAAAGTTTTTATATTTTTTTCCTATTTTCTAGCATGATGGTCTACATGTCCTGAGATATTTAATTTTAAAAAGATAATTCAAATGAGATACAAAAATAAAAATGTAATGTCCCGTACGTCACGCTAATTAATAAAAATCGAAGTTCATGACCTTGGCATTCTTCATATTTTGATTAAAATTTTTTTTTTTAATCAGATTCATAAAATTCATAGTTTCAGCTTTAAAATGATGTATAGTTTGTTAAATATATATAAAGATGAAATTTGACCCCCAGAGGGAACAATAGCTTGGACCTGCCCAAACATGTTCCATTTTTAAGCATAACCTTGATAGTTGATACAAATCATATCACATTATTAAAATAATTATTTATTAAATAAATGTTAAAACTGTGAGTAATAAAATATCTTGTTATCATTATTTTCTTAACTAGAAATAAGAAATTAAGATCAGGGTCTTCTCTGGATTGGATCATTGGATCGGGTTATGGTATCCTCTTACTTGCAAATTTTGATTTGCTCATTGCCAAAGCAACCTTGCGTTTCATCAATTTTCATAAATTATTAGATCTCATAATTCTCATTATAGTAACATATGTTTTGATGCAAATTGGATGTTTGAATCATTTGTGCTAGAACTTAGAAGTAGAAGAGTGCTACCACTCTCTTAGATTTTTTACTTTTTCAAAAAGTTTTTGAGTAATTTCTCAATAATTTTTGAATAATCTCTTTTAGTAATTCAGAATGAGATCTGTTGGATCGTGACAAAGACTATATGTTTTAGTCGATAGTATCAAAACCATGAATTTGTCACTTATCATGGTTGTTTGCTTACTGACATCTCCGTAGCCTGGGCATAGGCACACATAGCAGCGTTACTATCCTGGCTGTGTATAAAGATGGGCAACACTGTACTGCAGGAAATTCACCTGATTAACGCAACATTTTGTCAAAACTGCTGTATGATACTTTCAAATGGTTGGATAAACAATTTAATGAATAAATGTTGATTACAAATGTGTAATGAACCTCATTTTAAGGACGCAATTTGTCCGCGTTTACGAGGATATCCTCGTTTATGCGGACGATCCTCATTCTCGGTCTCTCGGACCAGCGCCCCTACTGGTAAAATAATTTTTTTTTCAACTTACCGATGTTAGAAAGAATAATTTAAAAATTCAAATTGTGAGTCTAGACCCTACTGTCAAACTTGCCGATCAGCCACATCGTATTCATTGTGTGCATTTGTGTGTAATGTGTGTATTGACTATTCATGTGTGCAATTGCTGCCTATTAGCACATAGTACAGCGCTAGAGGTCAATACGCATTAGCATTGACTCTCTTAGACAGAAATAACCATCTGGTATGGGTCATTCTTTAATAAAACTGACAACATTGTCAACATTCCCCATACACAGACGGTAACCCATACGGCTCGCACAGGGGGGAGAGATTGAGCCGATTCTGTACCACTTTGGGCACAGAAACTTTCTCCCCCGATTTTCTTTATTTAGATTTAATTTTCTGATTTATAGATCAGATAGAAAAAAAAACATGTATATTTTTCTCCTATGTACTGTACAGTTATCAAAGTTTGATTACCTGTTTCCAAATGTGAAATTTACGGACTTACTTTATACGAGTTATCCAATTTTTTTCTCAGAACCAGTGATTCATGTATTCGAACTGTAATCTATGACATGACCCGGCCGATACATTTCCGCCTTTTCCGGGTCAACATACAAAAACAAAGCCAATGGCCAATCAGATCACGCGTTTGATATTGGGTTATGAATATTCATATATCACTGGGGCAAGCCGGGCTGACTCGTACATAGCTATTGGACGTTCAAAAAGAAAAAATTAATATTCATAAACTTAAACCAAGATGGCTCACAACAAATCATGTTGACGACAAGACTTTCTCGGATTAATCATTAATTTAGGATCTAAATGAGCAAGCTATCGTAAGTTAAAGTAGATATTTCTGTGTTATTCTTAATTCTATCACATAACAACTCATACAAGTCTCAGAGGGTTAGCATATTCCAGGTGCTAAGGCAGTGCTTCACACAAAAGAATTTCAAAGTAATTTAAAATTCAAATGAGATAGGTCGCCACTCGGCTATAAAAGAGCGGGGATCTGAGAAGGTATTCATCTTTTCATTGTGTGTCGGCAGTGCTTTCAGCAGGTATAGTATGTCTCGCGAAGAAGAGACCCCTCAACAGGACAACATGACCATGGAGACTCAGCTGGCCGCCCAAGCCGGGGAGATCCGGCGGCTGTCCGAGACTGTGTCTCGCTTGACCTCTGCTAGTAATATTCAACCGGGCCAGCTTGAGTCGGAATCCCGTCGTGCGATACACGCGGTTAATTCTCCCGGCGCTGTAGCCGGGGCCCGTGTAGATGATGACGATTTTGTCAGCCTTTATGCTGATCAAAGTGATCTTCTCACCCCGTCAGTAGGGGCTGAACCCTCAGAGTTTACCGAGGGCCAGGGAGAGTACGACCCTTTGACTTCCCTATTATCATCCCCCGTTGGTGGTGATGATGACGTGTTGGACGTTTTTGAGTCCAGCGGTATTTACGACGAGGCTAACGATATTTCCCCGCCCGTTTCTGAAGGACTAGCCACGAGGCTAACTAAATCGGTGACGCTTCCACCTCAGAAGGAGGCTCTCACAAAAATACAGGAGAAATACAAACCCCCATCAAATGCATCTTATGCCGCGGTTCCACGGGTGGAGCGTGAAGTTTGGCATTCGCTCCCTGCGAGGGCAAGGGCTCTGGATTTACAGAACCAAAAACTGCAGCTGAATGTTGTTAAGGGAATGTTACCCTACGCAGGAATTATTTCGAACCTTCAAGACATAGCAAAGGGAAAGAAGACCTTAGATTTGGATTATCTGAAGCGCCTTGCCGTTGACGGGATTACCTTAACAGGCCATGCGAGCTATCTGCTCAGCATGCACCGAAGAGAGGCTATCAAACCCCTCCTTAACCCGCGTTACCATGGATTATGTTCGAAATCCATTCCCATCACGGATGGGTTGTTCGGTAATAATCTGGCTACGACACTGAAAACGGTATCAGAAGCGTTTAATGTCGGACGGAAAGTCGCCAATTCCAAACGCTCCGGCGTTTCCACGTCCGCCAATCGGGATCGCCCGACCATGTCACGTCGTGGAGATCATGACTTTAGCCCGTATCAACGAGATTTTCAAGCCTCACGTAGGGACAATTTCAGGAGGCCCCGAGCACCGGCAACACTCTCAAGGCCTCCCCAAACTGGTCAACAGACCAACTACAGTCGCTCGAAACGACCCTACAACAAATTCGCTGATAATTCAGCTAGGAGCAATGCAAAAAACTAGTGAGTAATCCCTCCCAAGCAGGGAGACTCAAGTTTTTTATTGATAAATGGTCTCTCATCACATCTGATACATGGATATTAAGTACTATTTCAGGGTACAAAATTGATTTTGTGCAGACGCCAGTACAATTTCCACTTCCATCAAATATACCTTTTTTACCGGAGGAAATGGAAGCAGTTAGTATCGAGATATCTACTCTTTTAGAAAAGGAGGCGATAATGGAAATTTCTCGAGAACAATGCAAATTTATTTCTACCATTTTTACTATTCGTAAGAAGTCTGGAGATCTGAGACCTATTATCAATCTTAAAAACTTGAACTCTTTTGTGAGATACGAACACTTTAAGATGGAAAACATTTCTTTGTTAAAAGAATTAATTCATACAGATGATTTTCTAACGTCCATTGATCTTAAGGATGCATATTTTTCAGTTCCAATACATCCAGATTTTCAGGGTTATCTATCCTTCTTCTGGGGCGGACATTATTTTGCCTTTCAGTGTCTTCCGTTTGGTCTTAGTTCTGCACCCAGGGTTTTCACAAAGGTTATGAAGCCTGTAGTTGCAGCTATTCGCAGCAAGGGTATTAGGATATTGATATATTTGGATGATATTTTAATTCTTGCACGTACCTGCCAAGAGGGCAGAGAACATACCAAATACGTATTTGATTTATTGACTGATTTAGGATTTATTGTCAATATTGAGAAGTCTTGTTTAAATCCACAGAATGCAGCAATATATCTTGGGTTTGAAATTGACTCTTTCCATATGACAATTTCTCTTCCCCAAGACAAAGTCAATCGTATTCGCTCTAAAGCCGAATCATTATTGAAATCAGAATTTGTAAAGATTCGGAATTTCGCAAGCTTCATTGGGTCAATTGTTTCTTCCTTTTTTGCTTTCCCCGTAGGCAAGTTACATTTCAGAAGTCTTGAAAGGGCAAAGACAAAAGCCCTTCAAGATTCCAATGGGGATTTCGATTCTTTTATTTTTCTTAGTTCGGCCATGAAGAAAGAGATACATTGGTGGATTTGTCGACAGCCAATTTCCTTTTCAACCCATATTCATGACCCGCTCATCTCCATAATAATTTCTACAGATGCTAGCAACTCGGGATGGGGTGCTTTTTGTCATTCCGATGATTCTTTTTCTCAGGGCCTTTGGTCACTTGAGCTTCAAGATTTGCATATCAATGCTCTCGAACTGATTGCAATAGAGAAGGCGCTACTTACCCTGTGTAGCCAAAGTCAGAACGCTCATATTCGCATTTTTTCCGACAATAGCACGTCGGTTGCTTACGTTAATAAAATGGGAGGTAACGTAACTTTCTTAAACGATATAGCTTTACGTATTTGGACTTATGGATTTCAGCCTCCCACGTTGCAGGCGCAGAGAACAGGGTTGCTGATGCTTTATCAAGAAGGGATATGAATAAAGAATTAAGTCTCTTTCCACATGTCTTCTCCCGTATAATTGATGTTACCTTTAACCCAGACATTGATTTGTTTGCATCGGGTGAAAATAAACAACTTCCAAAATACGCTTCTTGGAAGTATGATCCCTGTGCAACGGTAATTGATGCTTTTTCCATTTCATGGGAATTTCTTTCTCCTTACATTTTTCCACCCTTCTGTCTTATTCCTAGGATCCTCCACAAGCTACAAGCAGACCGAACCCGTCTAGCACTCCTTGTAGCTCCCATATGGAGGGCGCAGCCTTGGTTTCCAACTCTTCTTCACATATCAGTCGCCCCACCCCTACTTCTTCCGGTAGGCTGTCTACGCCCAAACAATCACCCGATACCGAACTTGCATCCAGCCGTTTGGATTGTCTCGGCCGACGATGGAATGCAGCGGGCATTTCAGAGTCAGCTTCCAACCTACTCGCCCTGTCCTGGCGACAGGGAACCTCTAAACAATATGAATCCGCATGGAAACAATGGTGTAATTGGTGTGGTAAACAAAAAATTGATTCACGCTCGCCTACTATAGTTGATGTCATTAATTTTCTTGCAAGCGAACACTCCTCTGGCAAAGCTTATTCTACTATCAATTCTTACCGATCAGCATTATCTTCAGTTATTCCTCCCTTTGAGGGGCATTCGGTGGGTCAACACCCTTGTGTTGTACGTTTGATGAAAGGAATTTTTAATCAAAATCCGCCTAAGCCTAAATACTGTACTACGTGGGATGTTTCTCTTGTTTTGAATTACATAAAATCTTCACCAGCCAATCAACAGTTGACTTTGCCCCGATTAAGTCAGAAGCTTTTATCCTTAATGGCTCTTGTTTCCGCACAACGGACTCAAACTTTATTGTGTCTTGATATTTCTTCTAGCTCTGTTACGGATAATCATGCTGTGTTTTACATGACAGATTTACAAAAAACAACGTCAACCAAAAATAGTCTGAAGAGCCAGACTATCGAGTTTTATTCATATCCCCATGACGTTAACATTTGTGTTATTACGACCTTACACGAGTACATTAAATGTACTACACCACTCAGAGATGAGAACAAAGAAACAAGACTCTTCATCTCTACAAGGAAACCACACAAACGTGTAACCACCGGAACATTAGCTCGTTGGATGAAAGATATGTTGCGTTTATCAGGAATTGACTCATCAATTTTCAAAGCCCATAGTTATCGTAGTGCGGCGGTTTCATCCGCGTACGCCCACGGGGCAACTCTTCATGATATTATGTTTACTGCTAATTGGTCAAATGTTAGTACGTTTCAGCAATTTTATCATAAGCCTGTAAACGGAAACTCATTTCATTCCGCTGTCCTTACTTCTAAGTAAATTCTCTGTGACGATAGTCAACGCCATTGGCTCGATTGTTTAAGGGAAAGAAGTTCTAGAAATAAAGACGGTTGAATCTATTTGATTTGATTTTTGTCTACCAGAAGTGATTTAATGTAGAAAAAGACGAAGCTTCGAAATGAAAGCAATGTGAGTAGAAGATAATCTCACCATTATCAAAGTTTGTAATGTTTACATATAAGGGTATGAGTATACTTTGTTATATCCCAGTTGGGAAGAGTTCCTTTGTTGCTTTTATCGAACCAATAGATGTTCGTTTAATAAAACATTATTGATGATTTAAAATCACGATTGTATGTTTTTTCATTTCTCGCTTGACTTGTTTAAGGTCAACTTCTGTGTCATGCTTTGAACATGCTAACCCTCTGAGACTTGTATGAGTTGTTATGTGATAGAATTCTTAAATTATGCGAATAACATTAAGTATAATTAGAATTCTATTAATAATAACGAAGTACAAGTCGAGGAGGGTCCCACCCTCGGGTTTCTGATACCCACCCATGAAATCACGATTTTCACAGAAGTTGACATACTCTGATTGATTCTAGTATGATTGATTGTTGTTACTGGATACACACATTCAATACACTTTCTTTGTACATAGTACACAATCTCCTTCCACCTTACATTCTCCAAAAAGATGAATACCTTCTCAGATCCCCGCTCTTTTATAGCCGAGTGGCGACCTATCTCATTTGAATTTTAAATTACTTTGAAATTCTTTTGTGTGAAGCACTGCCTTAGCACCTGGAATATGCTAACCCTCCTCGACTTGTACTTCGTTATTATTAATAGAATTCTAATTATACTTCATGTTATTCGCATAATTTAAGAATTTTCAATAAGATTCATGTTATATTGCAGCCAAAGTGGATATATGAAGACGTAAAGGAGCAAGATGTAATCTCAGCGGAACAACCGTCGATATCAGAGACTGAAGCTTTCGGTCTATGACTCTCTATGCTTTACTGGAGTGACTAACGCCTACGGCCCGGCCGCGTCTTTTTTTCCGTAACCTAGCCATCCTGCGCTGCATATTAATATTTGAATATATGAATATTTGTGTTGGTACGGTGTGGTGGAGATCAAAATTAAATCGGCCAGATTCTGGACTAAACCAGTATGTCGCCATGATTATGGACAAGTTACGACCTGGGTAGTCATTCGTTTACGGTAAGCCTCCCGATTTTGTCGCAATGTCATTTATTTTAAATTTTTTAAGTAAACTTAGCTTTGCACTTGCAATTTTTGTATGAAATCTCATATTTGATAAATTATCGCATCAGATTCCGTGTGCGTGTGTATCAATATGAATATTGATGACTAGCGCATGACGCATGACGTAAAGGTTCCTAATTCCTATTGAGCCAGCGGTGTCGGCCCTGTCTATCGAGGTCTTCAAGAGCCGCCTCTCTTCAGTCACTCTTCGCTAAGTGACAGATGCTGTTTTTACTTGCACATTAGCTTTGAGTTTTTCTCATTTGTCCGTCACTGCACTTCCCTTGCACGTGTTCCTTTGACCGCGCACCTTTTTCTGCACAAAGTACGACAATACTCTATAAGAGGGATGTACTCAACCAACATTTGTTATCTTTAGATCTGTATCACATTATCAGCCCGAGACTGAGAGATCGAGATGAAGGAAAAGTGTTAAAATTAAATTACTATTTAATTTGCTTCATGTTTTTTGCATTGCCATTGGGTGACGACACTCCAGCAAAGCATAGAGAGTCAATACTGCGTATGGACCTCTAGCGCTGTACCATGTGCTAATAGGCAGAAATTTCACACGTGAATAGTCAATAGACTTACAACACACAAATGCACACAATCATGCCGGTAAAACTGTAAGCAAGTTTGACAGTGGACTTACGATTTTTATTTTTAAATTATTCTTTTTAACATTGGTGAGTTGAAAAAATTGTATTTTACTGCTATTTAGGTGTCATCAATTGTCACTAAAGTACTGATATTTAGTGAAATCAGTTTAATTTTGTACAGTGGTGTTTGAAATGTTGAGATCAATCTATCTATCTAAGTATCTTCTCCCAGTTCGGAGGTTGATTGCAACATCTCTCCATTTCACTCTATCTTCTGCCATTCTGGTGCACTCTCGCAGTTTTAGTCCACTCCAGTTCTTGACATTCTCTTCCCAGTTGATTCTGGGTCTCCCTCTAGGTCTACTTCCTTCCACTCTTCCTTCCAATACATCCTTTAAGAGGCTTTGGTGCCTTTTAACATGACCAAAGTATTTGACTTTTCTCTCCTTAACTAATCCTACTAGTACTAGAGTCTAGTGCAATTTGTTTACGCCCTGCCATGTGCAATATCTCTTTGTTGGTTTTCATTCGTTTCCAGGATATCTTCATCATTCTTCTGTAGATCCACATTTCAAAAGATGTTATTCTATTTTCCATGGCCTTGTTTATTGTCCATGTTTCTGCTCCAATAAAACGGGTTTTAATACACAGCCAGGATAGCGATGCAGCTATGTGTGGGTGACGACTGTGTTGTCCCACACGCTGTTTTCCATGTTTTTTGTTTTAAATAAGCTACTTTTTCGTGGTTTATCAAGTTATCAACAACTGGATTTTGAATAAATTATGAAATAAGAATATTCATACTTACTCAACCTGTTTACCTCATAGCTTTGGGTGCACATACATCATCTAAATCTCGTGATAATCACGCAGCTTTACTGATTTCTTCAAAAGGAGCGCCGCTGGAGAATGTTTGATTTTAAAATCCCCGCCTGATATTATTGCAGACCTAAAGAGGGCGCTTGTATATTATCGTATTCTTCTGTTTTGTGCTTAATTGCCCAACAGGCAACATTATAGTAATCGCCATATTGTGTCCAACTCGAACCGAACCGGGTCGGCCAAACTCTCCTAATCCAGCTGTTTTTTGAACCAGACTATATCACCACGCCCAACCCCCCAATCTTGCCCACTGTTCCTTATTAATTAAACCCCTTAAAACGAAGTAGGTAATAACACTCCTTTTGTATCCCCTTAACCCCCTTCCTGGACCCCTCCCCACCCCTAGCCCCTAATCTTCCAGGCTACATGACTATGCCTTCCCTCTTTTCATCACCCTTAAACAATACTGCCCTCTGTTCATTAATAATAAAACCCTTAAAACAAGTAGGTAATATACACTCCTTTATATCCCTTACCCCGACCCCCTCCCGAGCCCCTAATCATCCAGACTACATCACTACGCCCAACCCCCAATCTTGCCCACTGTTCCTTATTAATTAAACCCCTTAAAACGAAGTAGGTAATAAACACTCCTTTTTATCCCTTAACGCCCCTTCCCGGACACCTCCCCACCACCCCCACCACTCTAGCCCCTAATCATCCAGGCTACATGACTATGCCTTCCCTCTTTTCATCACCCTTAAACAATACTGCTCTCTGTTCATTAATAATAAAAAAACCTTAGATTCAATAACCAGTGTGTCACTTTAAAATCCGCCTGTGCGCGCCCATGTGCACGGCCGTATGACACAACGTATGTATTATATGCATGTAGAGCTGTTAACTGAAGTTAGAAAACCAAAATAATAAAACACACTAAAGTATAGGATAACCGAACTCGCCCATGTGCACGGCCGTATGACACAACGTATGTATTATATGCATGTAGAGCTGTTAACTGAAGTTAGAAACCCCAAATAATAAAACACACTAAAGTATAGGATAACCGAACTTTCAACTTTGTTTGGGTGACATTTCCGAGCATCCGAATGCTTCCGAAGACGTTGCTTCCAAGACCTATGATGCCGAAGATGACGTTCTGTGTGACGTCACAGGTCTACTAAATAAAATAATAAAATTCACTTTTTGGCTCAGATATATACTGTTTCGTATGTTTTCAGCGTTTTAACCCTCTTTAAACCATTCTAAGGCGTTCCATGCGATACAATGTCAAAATGTTGGCTACAACATACATATCTGGGGCATTTTAGGTCATTACCTGGTATTTTACTACGAAAGTAATTAAGAGTGTTCCGTTAAAGCCCTAGTCGTGTGGTGCGCCACCTACCGGTGGTTCCGGGAACATTGCGTCCAGTGGCGGATCCAGGAATTTCTTAGCGGGGGGCACAAAATCGCATGGGGTGAAACATATGAAAAACGATGGAGTGAGGCGTCAGCGTCGAGGGAGCGGAGCGACCAAGCGGGGGTGGGTCTGGGAGGGGGTCAGAACCCCCTCCCTGAGTAGGAAGCATTTGCACTTTTAGAACCACAAACTGGAAGCAATAAGCATTACATGTAGGCGATGTAAAAAAAGTGCTTTCGAAACGGATAGAAAATTTGTGGTAGGCTCTTCGCGGCCACAGGGATGACAGAAAATAATATTAAATGAAACCAGCAACTGTGGCAGGATTAATGGTGGGGACAATCTGCATGCTGAAAGAGCACTTAGAATAGGTATATCGGAAAATTAATTCAAGACTAAGTTATAAGTTAGAAGTTAGAAGTTATAAAGGAGATAAAATCTTTGGTATTAGTCATGTTCGACTTAAAATTGCATGCCCCCGCCCCTTACCCGGTAAAAAAAACA
The DNA here is from genome assembly GCA_037976565.1 of Mesocentrotus franciscanus. Classification (NCBI taxonomy): domain Eukaryota; kingdom Metazoa; phylum Echinodermata; class Echinoidea; order Camarodonta; family Strongylocentrotidae; genus Mesocentrotus; species Mesocentrotus franciscanus. Next base: position 35,334,936 of record CP137672.1, on the reverse strand, counting down.
CCTTCTTATAATATCATCCCCCTTTCTTTTCCCTTCTCATTATTCTCCTTTTTCCCCTTTTCTCTCCTCCGTCTTTCCGCCTTTCTTCTTTTCCGCCTTTTCTCTCCTCTCTCTTTTCCTTTCCCCTCCTTTTTCTCCTCTCCCTTTTCTTTCCTCCCTCTTTTCTTCTTCTTTCTCTCTTCCTTTTTTCTTCTTTTTCCTCTCCCTTTTCTTTCCCCTCCTTTTCTCCTTTTTTTTTTGGCCGGGCACGTGCCCCCTATGCCCCCCTGGATCCGCCAATGCTAATCAATGGCACTGATTGTATCCAGAGCCATCCAGAGCCATCTATGGCACTGATTGTATCTAAACAAATTAAAGTGCCTCTTGTTTTCTCTTCTAGTCAACCGTCCTTTGATTTGTTTTCCCTCTCTCTTTTAGACCCTCTTCTAGATTCTAGATCTGCATCTGCATCCTTTCTATTTATTTAAGTTTTCAAGCCCAAAACATTTTGTTTAGAGGTTACATAGAGGGGCGGGGGGATACACATGCATCAACATCGTGCAAGAGCTGAACCTAGCCCCGTTTTTAAAGAGGCCGAAATTTGCCATAAGTGAAGATATAAATGAACAAAGAGAATACAATGATTGAGACGGACGGACAAACCCGGACAAACCCCGAGACCGGCCACAGAGTGGTTGAGGGAAAACGAACGGGCTTGAACAGAAAGAAAAGAGAAGGGAGTAATGAGTAGGAAAACTGTTACAATACATAATAGGTGTTTATAGTGTATTATGTTTTTGATGCAAAGAATTAAAAAATGAAATGGAAAGAGCCGTGAGGCAATTTTAACAAATGAGTGTTGTGTCATTAATTTTCAAAGAAATGTGCCAGTCAGAAAAAAACAGTTTGCATTTCGACTCTGCTCGAGTAATAATGATGTAAATCCACCTTTATTTGACTCGGGTCTATTATAAGAAAATAATGAATATCTTATTTTTCAGACCGAGTGGCGTTTAGACATTACGTTTGGGCTTTGGGGCTTTGCAGGCCGAATGAATATGTTTCTTTGCTCCCCTACCCCCTCGCCGTTTCTCTTTGTCGTACTCTACTCTCTCTCTTTCACTTTTTCACTCTCTCTCATCCCCATCTCTTTCTCTCTCTCTCTTTCACTCTCTCCCACATTTTTTTTCTCTCTCATCTCATTCTCCCTCTCTCTCTCTCTTTATCCTACCCCCGCCCCTCTAGACACAGTTCAACAATTTCAGAGACTGCTGAATGAATATGTTTCTGTGCTCCCCTACCCCTTCGCCGTTTCTCTTTGTCGTACTCTACTCTCTCTCTCTCTCTTTCACTCTCTCTCACCCCCATCTCTTTCACTCTCTCCCACATTTTTTCTCTCTCTCATCTCATTAATCTCTCTCTCTCTCTCTCTCTATCCTACCCCCGCCCCTCTAGACACAGTTCAACAATTTCAGAGACTGCTTCATATTCATTATTTTTTATATAATATGTCTTTCCGTTGAAACCCGTCAGCATTTTTATAAAAGAAAAACAAACATGTTACATTATTCTAACTGCAAGAATTAAGTGACAGAAACAAAATCGAAATCGACATTCATGTTTTTAAGATCTTTTTATTTCACTCAAGAAAATTTTGAGAAATATAATTTTGTTCGTGCTACAAAGACAATGGGTGGTATTCTCGAAAGCGGACTAACTTTAGTCCATGGTTTAATCTTCCGACTAAGTATGGAATGCCAAGTGTCCATAATGAATATGCTTTTGAATAATTTAATCTGTCACTAAATTAAAATCAAAAGTAATAACATAATTAATAAACAACAACATAACTATAAAATAGTTATGTTATCATGGTAATATATAGGGACATATCAAATTATTCAAAAATATATTCATATGGACACTTAGCTATCCATACTTAGTCGGAGGATTAAACCATGGACTAAAGTTAGTCCACTTTCGAGAATACCACCCAATATGCTTATCTTAGATACGAGAAACTGACGAGCTAATTTATTGCTGATTTATGAATAGTTAAAGATAAATGCACTTGTAAATTCGTAGGCAAATATTGACTATGCAAGGTCAATAGATATCAATAAAGATTATTTTATACTGAGATTTCTGAAATGGACCAACAAGGGGACTACTTAAAACCAACGAGTGATACCACTCAAATGAAAGGAGAAAAGAAAACGAGTTTGAGAGAAGCAAAAAATGTTGCGCCCTATTTTCTACTCTACCGCATTGATACCGACAAAACATATTTTGTCAACTTATTTTACAAGCTTATTCAAATATATAGGATATATGCCTCTTTATTCTATTTACGTTTTCATAAATGTCACAACGGTGTTATACAGTAAAGCCATCCTTCCACTAGCACCAAACTCTAACAAGTGTCGCAATAACTGTACAATGTTTTTGTTATTAAAAGTCCGAGTTTGAACCTTTCATACCCAACTGCACTTTAAAGGCAGTATTTTGGGATCTTTTTGCAAAACAAATTAAAAGAATACAACGAACAAACAAACAAACAAATAGGTTGCACCATCCGGTAATACTTTGCAAATACTCATAATATGATTTGAACAAAATGATATTCAAAAATGATACATAAAAAAATACCAACACCATTATGATGAAGAATAAATAACTGCACTGTGTATTCTCACAAAATAGACATTGCACGACGATGTAGAAATAATACGAAGAAAATGATAAAGACTCTGAAAGAATGTCTGTACGTACTTGTCCATAAATCGGTCTCCCCCCCCCCTCTCTCTCTCTCTAGAAAAGCCTTAAAAGTGACGCCTATTAAAGGTACTGTGTCCCATTTGCAGGCCAAAAAATGAAAAGGTTAAATTCGAACGGCATTTGAAAGACAATACTAATTTAGAACTTCCCTAAAAAAAAGGGGGCTTGAAAATGTCTTTAAGTGGGAAAATAACGACTATTAGTTGTCGAATCGACTTAGGAGCTATAGAGCCAGTAAGTAATAGTCTGATTTTTCAGACCATTGTACCGAATGGTCGTACGTTTTATGCTGCGCAAAGATTCAATCAGTTTAATTTTGGCCATTACAAGAAGTGGGTTATTGATGTAGACAAATGCTCATGTACCCTTTACAGCTCATTTTATGTATGTTATTACCAAAGATGAAAAAAGCCAGTCAGTCACTCAATAGTGTCTGACAGTGAAGTCTAGCAAGTAAACGGGTTTCCTTGCATAATTTGAATATTTGGACACTGCTAACTTTTAAATTTCACAGATAGGACACACATGACATATTCATAATTCCTGCAAAGTTCTACAGAATTTGATGTTGGCTGCAAAAGGGACATAGTATCTTTAAAGTATGGCCTCTGCGGTTAATTCAAACCAGAACTATTGACTAGGCTTAGAGAGAATGGCCAACCCGGTTTGAATTGGGTTCAATAATGGCGAATACTATACTTTGTCGGGTAAGTATAAAACAAAAGAATATAATAATAATATGGATATTTATATAGCGCCGGTATCCGCCAGGCTCCGACGCTCATGGCGCTTTACACATATTACCCTGGTTATAGCCGAGCTGCCAAAGTAACTAGCGCTCAAGCATATCAGGTACCCATTTACACCTGGGTGGAGAGTGGCAAATGTAGATTAACGTCTTGCCAAAGGACATAAGTGCCGCGGCGGGACTTGAACCCCGTATCTTGTGATCTGCAGTCGGGTGACTTATCCACTAGACCACAATACCTCTACGCCACGTTGTGACCAACTTAAAAGCAAGTTGGCTCTGATCAAAACTATAATAGGTTTCTTTTCATAAAGGGGGGGGGGGGCTATTGTTTCAAATTTTCAATTGTTTTTTTCTTATTTTCATATTCTTCTCATGCCCAACTGAAATACAAATGAAATGCCGGCCTCTTTAAATAAAACACTCCCCTGTCCATTCGGCGCGTTGGCATCAATTCTTTGGCATCAATTCTAACTACAACCGAAGCCATCTAGTTTGCCCGATATTATTCCAGTTTCTGCGTTACTTATCCTAATATCTTGCACATTTTATATATTATTTTTGACCAGAGATTGTTCACTGAACATGATCGGTCAACCAATATCAATGCGATAAAGCTATTATCTCATACTTCCCATCCTTCTTACATCGCCTGCCCCCTTTCTTCTGATATCCTTGCAATGCCCTTCATCTGCGATGTTACGAGTCTAGTGCCTGTAGCACACGAGGCGGCATTTCGTTGACGTAGAACTGCGTCATTTCGCTGGCGTATAGATAGATCTCCGTCATCGACTACTGTCTTTGATGCACATTGTGGGAGTGAAATGATATGTATATTGCGTCTATTAGCGCAATCAAAATGACATCTCATGTGTAACAGGCTCAATGATGATTTCAGAATAATGATCTTGCACATAAATCAGTAAACATCAATACATGATTGAGATATTTCAATGATAATATAGGCAGCTGCAACGAGGAAGCAATAAATTATTAAATGACAGTCTCAATAGCAAAGCACGTTTGTTTTAATAACATGTAATTGAAATGGTTTTACAGTATGTTCGTCTTTTTAAAGGAAGGGTATTTTACCGACACCGACATCACTGCAGTAATTGCGCCATCTTTCGGTGAATGGGTACATAGAGCGATTTCCGATTCCAGTACTCGAGCATCATCACGCACGCATCATTCAGTTGGTGATGTATTGTGGAACATGGCTGTCGACACATCGGGACATGGTGAGCAGCAGATTGCAGTGTTGGTAATCTGAAGAGTGTCAGTAGAATACCCTGCCTTTAAGACTCGAAAATGTAAAATTAATCATATTTGAAAATATTCGTAACCACTGTAGACTCTCGGTAGTACAGTAATTATCCCTGAGCTTTAGGATTCGGTAGCAGTATACCCCTGTCCCACATCCGACGTTGAATGAATCTAGTGTATTCCACGTCTCCCCACAACAGCTCCTGGCAGTAACGTGGAGCGTCCTTTCTGAGGACATACTTAACCTCGCGAACATCCCGACTATTCTTTCGGCTGAAGTCAATGCACTCTTCCGCCACCTCGCCCAATCTGGTCCTATAATAATCTAAATCACGCTGAAAAGTTGGTCCATATTCTTTGATCTTTCTCCACAACGTCTTGTTAAAATGTTGATAAAGTTGCATGTCTGCTTTGTTCCAGACTTGAATCTTTTCTCGCAAGTTGTCATTCATCTGGAGACGATGGCTTTTGCTACGTATAGCTTTTGAAATATAGAGAACATCTTCGATGTCCCAACATAGCAATCGACGCAAGAGAATCACTGATTCGTCAAAGTACTCACTGACCATGACCAGATCGAAATCGTGGTCGAGTTTGTGGATGGTTTCGGTTACGACGTCTGGATCGTCGTGGTATTTGTGGTCAAGACCCAAATCAAAAAGCTGGTTGTTCTTGGCAAACTGCCAATAGCCTTTCTTGACGGCACCAAAGTGCTTTTTGGGATCCTTCATGAATTCGTCCAGCTGATTCTTTTTCTTGAAACCCATAGTCGTGCCAAGATTGAAGTATCCAAACGCTGATTCTAATTGGTCGACTGGGTTGCGAACGATTGTGAAGTATGTCGCATTGTGTACTACATCATCCATTTCGGCTTTGTTGAACCGCGCATGATTGGTTAACATGTGGTAGCCATCAGCCTTCTTCCAACCAATGGCAGAGTCCGAGGCCTCGTGTACCATACTGCGTGAGAACAGAGGAGCAAAGTAAAACTTGAGGGCGGTGTTTGATACTGCGAAGGTGAAGTTTCTGTTGCAACCGTACCGCTCGATGATAGCTACGGCGGTGCTGCTCGCTGTCTTGTGTGTCTTGAGAAAGACGACCTTTTCCTTGGATTTGCAATGCGATTTTCTTTGGATGGAATATCTGTGAATGAACAAAGAATAAATAAATTAGAAAAACTTTAAAAAATTAATAAAAATGGGTGAACAACACTTTGCATTGCGAACCAGTGTTCAATTGAAAGCTAATAATGATCACAAACCGTCTCGCTTCTGATGATTGAAAATGTATTAGAATGAAACCTGACAAATTCAAATATATTGTGTTCCATGTTAATCAACAATGAAGCCTGGTATCCAGGCTAGTGGAGTTCCCCCACTGAATCATGTTGCGTCGAAGAAAATAAGTCGGGCTAACCCTAGAATAAGACTAGACAGTATCCGTGACCTGTACCGTTTCCTATATCTTGCTAGCACCTCCTAATAGGATCCAGAAGGCAACACATAATCATTGAAGCATGTTTCCCTTGATGTCTCAACGAGGACGGAATAGTTCACTTGACTCATGTTTATGGGCGGAAATCACTTTCCATAGGTGATGGAGACACGTTATTGTACTCGAAAATTATGTGACAAGCGGGAAAATTAAGGAGGTGCCTTTTTCAATTCCAAATTTTCTGGTAAACAAAATAAAATAAAAATCGTTTGGGTGTTATTTTTTGGGGTGGGGGAATAATGGAAGATTGTGGGGGGGGCATTTGATATAGTGTCCACTCCTTCCCAGATCGTAGGGTGTTCCATCGTCCCCACTGCCCCCTAGGCTTTCCGCCCATGCTCATGTTGATACGGAATCGTGTATAAATTGTAGATCACATGGTTCACATAAAATGAGATGTCTTGCTCAAAGCCCGATCGCATGTGAGTGAGAGGGTGTCAATTATGATTATGATACAGTATTAATGATAAACCGTGATTGACACACTGTAAACAATGTAAACGGTTTCACAGACAGATCAAATAAGATCTTATCAGCATCACCATGGAGATAGGAAAGGGGTTGTAGCCTCATGAACATAATTATAAAGATGACCAATATTCGATCAAACATCATCTCATACTCCAGCAACGAGATGATTACCTTTATATTTTACATAATTATGTTGCATACGCTCCCCACAAAATTAAATAACCTTAAAACACTAATAATTCATATGCATTGCACGACCAGTGGCTGGCCCTCATAATACAACCTCAAAAGTTCCTCGCTCGCTGAATTTGAAAAGTTGATATTTGGGCAAGAGATTACTGTCCTCTGTCAATGTTCCCGCATGTTCATTGTGTATCGGCGATATCTGAATAGAACTTTCATGAAATCAAATTAGATTAAATTTCATTACTCTATACTGTTCTTCTTCTAGAAACCATGTTCAGATATGAGATTAAGATTCATGTCACTGTCATGTTCACACATTTGAATAGGAGGCGCACAAGGATATTGCTTAGGTGTTTTTTTTTCAAGTCTTGTCAAGTTTCATGGGATTTCTTCTCAAGTTAAACTCATCTCATTGTTAGTTGCATAGTTTCATTAGTCAGTGTTAACATATCCCTTATATTTTAATGCATATTACTCGACAAATAAAATAAAATCATATCATATCTACTAGTATACGACTCGTGGAAGAAGAAACTTGATACGGTCATGAAGCCCTTCAATTTTTTGCTGCTGTCGTTGGTAACAGCAATTGTACCTTACACAGTTATGCAGTGGAATAAGGCAACAATGATCGTATCACATCGTTATAAATATTTGGTACAATGGTTCCCAATAGTAAGTCAACAATTTGCTGTGCACAAGTGGACAATATCTTAAGTGAAATGTGAAATATTAATCGTTTTAATTTTCAAAATGAAGCCTTATTGACAGGCTTTATCATAATCATGAGAAAAAATTTCATCTCAAGAGTGTCCCTCTTGATAAAACTGGGGCAATAGATACAGATGTGGCTTCTTTATTTGCCCTGAAGTTAATATACAACTTGAAATCTGTGTACATCTGTTTATTTATCGCGGACACTGGTTTTGATATTATCACGAACGAATTAATATTTGTGTGTTAATTTTTGTCCCCAAAATATCTGGCCTCAAATTGACTACAAATTTCTCGGTTTTCAAAAATAAACTTTTGCCCAGGCATAAAGTTGAAATAATTTCCTCTTTTCGTGAAATAAATATGAGAATATCATTTTTTCTTGATATATAAAGTTCAGACAGGATATTAACGTTATCTATCAAGAATAAACCTTATTTTCAAACTAATTTCATGAAGAGGTAAAAAAAAAAAAAAGGTTTCAGCTTCATGGGCAATAGTGTTACATTCAAGTTTTACATTGGTATTTTCTTTCAGCATGAGCAAATCACCCGATTCATGTTACTGCCCGTAATAAAAAAATTAAAAAAAGGAAGACTACTGCAAAAATGTACCCGCATTTTTATTGGATCTTTTGTTATTTATGAAATCATTACCATGGCAACTAGTAAGATACGTGCTTAATGCCTGAGCATCAACATGTTCAACGTACATCACATGCACATTTTTTCCCGCTTTTTTTCTTGACTGCAACAATATACCAATCAACTTGCTCTCGCATGAACGCATGATAAAGGCGATTGAATACCGTTTGCATCAGAAATAATCAAAGTACAATCGGTATGATCTACACCTGAATAAATACTTTCCAACTTTCCTCTTTTTGTCTCTTTTTCTGTGTCTTGTGTCCAAACAACAGTTTTGTTAACTGTATTTTTCATTGATCAGATACTCAGTGGTTATTGGATATTTATTTGTGTGTATTATAATGATTTAATAATAATAATAATACTCAGTTTTTATATAGCGCTTATTACAATCACTAAGCGCTTCCAAACTTGGAGATTATTACCCCGGCTTTAGCTGTGCTGCCATTACGGCGCTCTAGCATTTCAAAGAATTAATTCCTGCCAGGTATAACTGATCTTTAAAATGCAAACACATTAAACGACATTAATAAGATAATAATTTTTAGTTGTATGTATTTTCATGTTTAATAACTGAACTTTAAATGCCATCACATTAAACGACATTAATAAGATAATAATTTTTATTTGCGTGTATTTTCATGTTTAATAACTGAACTTTAAAATGCAAACACCTTAAACGCCATTAATATCTAATGATTATATTTGTGTGTATTTTCGTGTTTAATAACTGAACTTTTAAATGCCATGACATTAAACTATATTAATAAGATAATGTTTCTATCTTGAAGATATTGGAGGGGAAATATATGCATCCCACTATACTCTCCAACTCTCATATAGAAATACTGGGCTATAGAGTACCCAGCATTGCATTTGTCAAAGTGCATGATTAAAAAACATCATCTACTCGAATGAATCAAGTGAATACAAAAACGCATGGTAACATTCAATGCAATATAGATTAAAATGAAAGTTAGAAATAATAGTAATAAGAATGATAAATAATAAAAATGATGATAATAAAAACAATAATGATAATGGTAAAACTGATGATTACGATTACATTCATGTGATAATAATAATAATAATAATATTAATGTTAAGCTTCGAGGGAGTAATTCATTCTCATAATAATAATAATAATAGTAATACCAATGATGATAATGAAAATAATGATAATTACAAATGCAATAATGATGAGGATAGTAATAATAATGATAGTGCACGGGTTCTTGTACACATGTAGCTCATTCTGTGACACTTTTACTCCTGGTTCACCGGTAAAACTTGTTTATGAATAAAAAAATGACGATTCCTGGCAATGAAGAGTATCTGCGTATCCAGGTTTCATCCTGTGTTTTAAGAGTGTACTAGCATTTCAGATATATTTTCCCAATTAAAATATGGTATGATCGAACTGGTTAGTCTGGAACGCTCCTGGGTTCGATCAAGAGAAGATTGATGGTGAAAGGCAACAAACCCAAGACAATAATCTGTCACATTATGACATGGCCAGGATCCCTCGTGCATAAGAGCAAAGGCGTAGACCCAGGGGCAACGCCCACCCCCTTAATAGTTAGGGAAGGTGAAAGGAAATTAGCGTGGATTGGGAGAAGGTGGGAAAGATAGTCAGAGAGAGAGAGAGAAACAAGGGAGAGGGGTGAATAAAGACACGAGAAGAAAGTAACGCGAAACGGTTTTTTCTGGATATTTCTATACCTCTTTCTGTCACATTTCGTCCATAATATTAATGAGCCCCCCCCCCACCTCCCCTTCCATGATGCTAGTGCACCATCAATGGCGGACACACGGTACTACAAAGTAGATTTTGTGAGTAAATGAGTGTGTGAGCAAATATGTTTGAATGACAATACCCCCACAACCACCATACTCACTACCATCACCATCACTATATACTACCACACAACACCGCCGCCATCCCCACCACCACCACCATGTACCCTTAGCTTAGACTGAATTAATTAAAAGGAAATTATTTAAAAAATAACAATTTCGACTTTCTGTAGTCACGAAAAGTATTTTTTTCCTGCATGTACCATTCAGATACCACGAACAACATTATACTGTGTTTATGGGCATTACAAAAAAACCTGTGCTTTATCATAATCATGAGAAAAATTTCATCTTAAGTGTGTCCTCTTGATAAAACTGGGGCAATAGATACAAATGAGGCTTCTTTATTTGCCCTGAAGTTAATATACAACTTGAAATCTTGTGCATCTGTTTATTTATCGCGGACACTGGTTTTGATATTATCACGAACGAATTAATATTTGTGTTTCAATCAGTTATTAAGCCTACTATTAAAGTGGGAACAGCCAGCACATGCATGTTGTACTATGTGTAAGAAATACCCACCACGTCTGTAGCTTTTTTCCTTCATACTATTCAACAACAAAAAATTGAGTGGCTTTAGCTCTAAATTATTACTCTCACTGTAAAACGAAAGTGTTCTTTAAATTCATATGTGTCGTGGAAATCCACTGTTTAGGAGTCATCACTTCACCCCCCCCCAAAAAAAAAAAAAGTACTGTGACATTCACTCCATAGTGGTTCAAATTATTCTTAGAGTGGATTTTCACTCAAGTATGTGTTAGTGAGTGCAAAATCATTGTCAAGTGGATAAAATCACGTTTGAGAAGAATAGTTGATTTGTTAAAACTCTTTAATAATACACATAGAAATTACGATTTACATCATAACATTTTCCAGACCATGTTCGAGACATTCACACAATACATCACACCTTTTGATATTTTGTGACAACTTCTAAATCATCAAGTTTGTTCACATACATATTAACAACAACAAAAATCATATCCTTAATTTATACAATACTTTATCAAGTTAATGCGGCAAGTTCGCAAGAACGTCAGTGTCTTAAATATGAATAATCCCAAAGGACCACTTTCAAATGTTAGTACTATAATTTCCGCCGATGCCACTGGTTTTATATATTGAGCTTAAAATTACCAGGTATATTATATGACAAGGCTGAAGTACTTTTTCATATTAATTGTAAACATATTCTGTATAATGAACATTGACAACAAAAACCATATTTTATCTTTCATCACGTTAATTTTTTTTTTTTTAATCATCCCCGGGACCATTTAAAAAAATTTGTGTGTGAAGAACTTCCACACAACCTCCCCTTAGACCATTGTTTTTAATTGAGCTTAAGATTGCCCAAGTATGCGAAAGGTTAATACAGGAGTACATTAAGTTTTGCTCATGATTGTAAATGAACATCGACAACAACAAATATTATACTCTATCCTTCATCACGTCAGTGTCTTTTAAAATGATCTATCCCCCAAGACCTATTGCCTCGTGGTGTAACCAATTTATTCATGATGTGCATGCCACGGAGGACCTTCATATCACCAAAATTGAGAAGACCTTTTTCATGGCTCCTTCTGGGAGCTCCGTCTCCTTTTTCTAAAATTATCTATCTTCTTTTACCCTATATATTTTATACTGCTGATATCAGGTAAGTCATTGGTCGTTTGGGAGTTATTAAAGAGTCTTTCCATGAATGTTTTATACGTGGCTGTGTGAAGAGTGCGTTGGCGTCGTGTAAACTTGCTGTAGTGAGCGTCGGGATGCGTTTAAAAAATTAAAAGCATAATGCTGAAAGCAAGCCTCCTAAGATACGAAGTCTTGCATTTCTAACCGTTTTCACAAATTTCCCCTACACAATGTCTCTCTTGCGTTTTTATGTAATACACTGCACTTCGTTTGAATGAGAAAAAAAGGGAGCTATTATTCAATTGAGGATAATTTCAGATCATCTTATTCTTGAGAATGCTTGTTAACAAGGTAGTCAGCTGATTATATTTACAATAAAACCAGCTGAGTCATATCCGATTAAATTGAAAATGTATTTATTGTACTAAAAACACTTGGCAGCTCTAGTGCGTGCAGTAAAATTTACAGTTCATATACCTGATTCAAATACATCAATGGCAAGTTACAAAAAATTCACTTCTACATAGGGTCTTCTTCTTTGAAGAATGACTATTTGTTTTTGTAACGAGTCTGCTGATGCTCATCCTACTAATACAAAGTTATCAGATAAGCAATGTAAACAAAAACACAATAAAGAATATTTATTTTGTGTATCATATCATTATTTGCCACGTAACTCATAATGATACGAATGCAAACATTTTAGGTTATAGCTTTAATAGCTACATTCCATAATCTTACATTCGGTTTCGTTTTATTTTCACTTCGTTTGTAACCTTGCTTGACTTGTTTGAGGGTTAAACATTCGATCACAATGAAGAAAAAACGTTTTTGTATCAAGTCATTATTTGCCACGCAACTCAGAAATGAAAACGAATGCAAAAAAAAGCTTCAATAACTACATTCCACATTCTTACATCCGGTTTCTTTTTATTTTCACTTCGTTTGTAACCGTGCTTGGCTTGTAATTTCAATGGTGTTTGAGGGTTAAACATTCGATCACAATGAAGAAAAAACAGTTTTATATCAATTCATTATTTGCCACGTAACTCATAATGATACGAATGCAAACATTTTAGGTTATATAATTCTTTATTACTTCCCTATATTTATTATGGTAATAATACTTGGGCAAGTTGTGGCACTACTGAATTGAACCATGTACACAGACTGCAAAAAAACGGCCTTACGCATATATTCGAACTCCCATTACTTAGCTCCGTCAAGCCCAATATTTGCAAGGTTAAACACATTGACAATTTTTGATATTCATCCAAATCCAAATTACGTGAAACATAATTTAGCACCTCTTAACATAATAAATTTATTTAAGTATAATAAAGATTACCATCAATATAATACCCGTTCCCACTCTAAATTCCATTATCCATTAGCACTCAATCAGTCAACTCTTAATGCATTTAAATCTATTGGTCCTCGAATATGGAATTCCCTCCCTTCTGATGTAACTTCCAGCAGTAATGTTACTTCATTTAAAACCAAACTCAAACGTTCAATAATAACTACCTATGTCAAATAAACATGTAATTTCATCTCTCCTCCCTACGTTTTCTTACTTCACCTTTTCCTATTTTCATTTGCCTGTATGTTTAGTGTTTAATGTTTTAATGTTTTTTTTTTTTTTTAATTAAGTTTGTTTTGTATCTCATGTTTATTCTATGTATATTTCTTTACGTATTGGGTGCCCCATTAATCAAGCCTTCGCTTTTAGGGGCATCCTGACCATTTGTACTGTATTAACAATTTTCATACATGCATGATTTGTATATTGATTTTTTTATTTTAAATGGTTTAATAAAACGAATTGAATTGAATTGAATTATAGCTTTAATAGCTACATTCCATATTCTTACATCCGTTTTCGTTTTATTTTCACTTCGTTTGTAACCTTTCTTGACTCGTAATTTCAATGGTGTTTGAGGATTAAACAATTTGATCACAATGAAGAAAAAAAAAACGTTACTCCTAAATGTTCAGCTGTTCAGCTCCTTCGTCGGTGATTTGACCCGACTTGACCTTCCTGACGTAATGTCTACGACTCGATTATTGCCCATGTTATTATTACGTCGGACAGTCGGTATTGCATCGCTGACGGAAGCCTGTGTAGCGGAACAGATGAAATTTGGGAGGTAAATATTTGTTGTATGAAGATCAAAAGTTTAACTAAACATAATTATTGAAAACTAATACCGATGAACTTTCACGAGAGAACCTTAGTGCTATAAAGGTTCACGTCTGTACGTCTTACAGTACCAGGGGGTGTTTCACAAAGACTAAGATCGACTTAAGTTGGACTTGAACTATAGCAGGCCATTCATGCTACTGGTTGCTCTCACCATTGGTCTCTCATGGGACGTAACAAATCTACAGAATTTACATTTTGGATAGTTCATTGTTGAAGAAAAAAAATTACTTACATTGTAAACTTAAGTTATATTTAAGACTTGGACTTATACGGTATGCGATTTATGCCCTTCAAAAGTCTGGAACCAGATGTAAATTAGAGGTAAAAACCTAAGAAATTATGATCTTTAGATAATTTTTTTCCTTCAATAATGAACTATCAAAAAATGAAAATTGACCACGATTTGTACGTCCCTTGAGAAACCAATGCCAGGAATGGTTAAAGGAACTTGTGGCATGAACGGTCTGCCATAGTTCAAGTCCAACTTAAAGGGATCCGGTAACTTTGTCTCAGATTCTGAAACAAAATTCTGGATTTAGCTCATGATGCAATGATAATCATAAACCTTTAGGTCAGTCAGGAACCCCATGACTTTTACAAGCTCATCGCCTGTCTGATTATCAAGATATTTATGATTGGAATTACAAATTTTGAAAACCGTTCGCCTGATGGTTTTCATAACACTATAGTCAATTAGGGAAAACGAGTATGGTAAAACCGGTCAATCAAAGATTTTTACTTTTTTGAGGCACTTTTTGATCATTTTGAAGCGCAATTTTTTTAGGGCTTCATTATTACACCATATCACAGACACTAATAAAATGTAGGGCCGTGTATCTCAGATTCAACACTGTTAAACGATCCCTTTAAGTCGATCTTAGTCTTTGTGAAACGCTCCCCAGGAGTCATTATTTCAAATCTTGATTGCATCAAGATGTTGATATACAATGTTGGAAAATTTGCCCTGTCAATATCAAAGATAAAGTTGAGTTCTGGTCATGCGATTGCATTGTGAAAGAAATGTTGTGGTATCGATCAGGAAAGGTTGATCATCTAGCATATAAGTATTGGTGTGTACTGCAAGGTTCTGGAGTCATAAAAATGATAAGAAATTTGGCTCAGTCTTGGTAAAGTTACAAGCACTGTACACAGAAAGATGTATATGGGACTACACGAGCATGTGGCATAAAAATTCGTCCCGATATTTATATTACATGCCATATTTAGAATAGTGAGGTATTTAAAGGGCCATGCTTTTCAGGTAAAATTTTTTCTCTGATGCTCTTCCACACTTGCATAATACAATGATAACACTCACAAATTATTTTTCACCTCTTCCCAGAACTCAACCTGCTCTTTAAGTAAGCGAAATAACACTTAATGTAGATTTTTATTTTGTTGACAAAAGAAAATTAATTTTTTACAGTCCTGATGTCGTAGGCTAATTATTTTTGCAAACTTTACTCCGCAATACCCCCGCATTTATGGAACAAATAATTTCATTAATTGTAATATTTGTCCAAAGAAAATAGCCTACAGTGTACTTCCTCAAAGTTATATAATCGTTGGCAGTGGCGTACCACAACGCTGGCCATTGAGAGGGCACTGGTGTCATGGGGGCCGGGGCGCAACTTACGGACCGGTAAAACATGGTCATGATATAGTTGTGGAGGTTGTGGAAGGGAGTTGTGTCATGTTCAAGTCGTCTCGTCTCACTCTCTTTTAACTCTCTTTAAACCTTGAGCATCAGTACCAGTATGTAGGATGACGAGTGATACTTCTCTTAAAATTGAATTCCTTTTCCTTTAAAATCACGCAATACGTCCATTCCAGTAGGCATACAAATCGAAAATATGACGAGTGATGCTTCCTTTAGACTCGAAGTCCATCAACGGGAGTTACAAACTCGTATTTCGATAAGATAAGGTTCATCATCAACATAACTCGCCGGAAATGTTATCATAAACAAATGACTGCAGTATAACAATTATGACTATATACAGTCATGTGAGCAATTATATATCCGTTGAATAATATTTGTGCAACCTTAATCCTCTCTTAATATGATGTCGTTCATACACTGTATATGAAACAAGGACATTGATATGTTCAGTTGCGTAGCAACAAGGATCATGGAGAACACTGGGAAGCAAATATTTTTACAAGCATTGCTTCTTTTTGGTTCCCCCATATTTCACGTTATGTTAATTACAAACAAATTATTGATTATGTAATATTTTATTGTACTTTAGTCTTCAATTTATTCTTTAATTTTATTTCGTTTTTGAATGTATTGTTTGTTTGTATAATTACTGGTTCAAATTTATTTGTGAAATATGGAAATAAATTCAAATCAAATCAAAATAAAAACATCTCCCAACCGCGCCCCCACTATGTGGTGAAAAAACGGGAAAGGGAGAAGAGAAAGAAAGAAAAGAAGACACCTGTAACTAACATCTACCATAATTCCGCGAACCCTCTCCCTTATCGTGTCTGTATAGCCTTAAAAATTTGCGTTCCATTTTCTGCCGCCCCCCCCCACCATCAAACGTTAGTGCCCCCTCGATGTAATGGATGGACTCACACTACGCCACTCGCTATGTTTCACGTCCTTTCGCAATGTTAAAATTTGCACTCCAAAGTAACAAAACACGATCGCAAAGATCACTGAATAGAGCTAACGCTCGATTTAAATATGCTTTACGTTTTGTTAAAAATAACGAGGATTCTATGCGTGAAGATTCTACAGCTAATCAATTTGCAGAATCACAGTTAACAGGAATTTTGGAAAGAAAGTAGATGCATGAATAACAATAAATCACCTTCACCTACTAACATTGAAGTTGTCACACGAGATGCTGTATTTGTGAGCTGTGGAAAAGGCATTATAGAGAATTGCTTAATTGTGTCAGAAGTCAAGCGCGTGAAGTTAATAGTGTTTCTTTTCATGATGACATGATTGTTTCCCCGGAGGAAATTAAAGAAGCTATCAAGCAGTTAGACGACAATAAGTCATATGGTATAGATACTATAACTGCAGAGCATTCGAAGTATGCAAGTTTAAAATGGTTGTCTCTACTTACTGTATGTTTTTCTGGTTTTTCATGGTATTTTGCCAGATAGGATGATATCTGTCATCTTGGTTCCTGACTTCCAGTATTAAAAGACAAAGCAGGTCGCATTGCTAGTAAGGACAATTATAGACCAATTGCATTGGCCAGTGTTCTTTCTAAAGTATTGGAGAAATTATTATTGTCTAGGTTAGAACTATATATTTCTATGAATGATAATCAGCTTGGATTTAAAGCGAAGCATGGAACTGATAATGATGTGTATTTTGTTGCTCTAAAAGAGATTATTGCCAGTTATCGTAGAAGAAACTCCTCTATATTTGTTTGTTTTCTTGATGCCTCCAAAGCATTTGATAGAGTGAATCATGGATTGTTATTTAAGAAAATGAGTAACAGGGCATTCCCCTGTATTTGATTAGAATATTGATATATTGGTATGGTCACCAGACTATGATGGTGAGATGGGGTAACTGCCTCTCTGGCACCTTTAATGTTGGTTATGGTGTTCGGCAAGGAGGTATATTGTCTCCATACTTATTTAAATTGTATATGGATGATTTATCTGTAAAATTGAATAACTGTGGTACTGGCTGTTTTGTTGGTAGTACCAAAGTTAATCATTTAATGTATGCTGATGATCTTGTTATCTTTAGTCCATCAACTGCAGGTTCACAGAGCTTGCTAAATGTTTGTTCTCAGCTTGGTATAAACAATGAAGTTAAATATAACGCGAAAAAGAGTCACGTTATGATTGTGAATTGTAAAGAACATTGTAAGTTGGTATTTCCCGATTTTTATTTGTGTGGTGCTAACTTGATGTTTGTAAAAAGGCTAAGTACTTAGGTCAATATTTTACTGAGGATCTGTGCGATGATAGAGATATCTATAGACAATGTCGTAAACTTTATGCACAGAGTAACACATTGTGCCGAAAGTTTCCTATGTGCTCTCGTAAAGTTAAAGTTGAATTATTTCGAGCTTATTGTACACCGTTATATACTGCACATCTTTATAGAGTAGGTACAAAAAGAGCAGTATAAAGAAGCTCATGCATGGTAGCCTATAATGATACTATGAGGATGCTCTTACGAATACGTACATGTAGGCACTCTAGTGCAAGTAAAATGTTTACAGACGTAAATATACATGCATGTCAAGCTGTTGTAAGAAATCTAATTTTCAAGTTTATTCAGAGAATTGACTCTTCAGAAATTATGATTGTTAAAATGTTGGTTAACCCATTGCAAAGCAGTACAAGGTTCACCTCAGACTTGTGGAAGTTCTGGTTCAGTAGCTTGTTGCCACAGTCGGCAGAGGTTGTTTAAAGTAGTTTAGTTTTGTTTCTCTAATATCTGTATATGTGTTCCCATATTATTGGTGTTCATTGTTTATATCTACATGTGAATATGTCAGTTTTATTAATATGTTCCTCTTATTCTTGTTCATTGTTTATATCTACATGTAAATATGTTATATGGACCTCTGCTCTTGCAGCCGAGTCTGGAATAAAGTCTTGATAAGGCTAGATTTGGAGGTCATGTTTTTTCACGATCGCAAAGAGTCTATAATACACCATGATCACGTATACAGAACTGGTGAACGACGGTGCTGGTACGAGAAAGATCTTGAGGCGTAATATCTTTACGTTATTCTGGGAATTAGGTGACAATTTTGGGATTAATGATACAAAGTTCTGATATACTAAAGTTATTAGAAAATAACTTCAGGCCGAGATAATTATGCGTATAATATACCGTGTATCCATGCGTGCATAAAAATGGCAACGGGGTTGGAATAATGTGCATACCACATAATTTAAGTGATTAATACAATTTATTAATAGCCCCTTTTTCGGATGCACATTCCAGAATGTCTATTATACCTGTAGCCAATATAATGAATATAATTTTCCATACAACACAATCGCGAAGACTTTCCAACAATTAACCTAAAGCATTTACAAATAGTCTTGTAGATCCATCACATTTAGAAATATGCGAACGTTGCAATGACGTATTACATAATCCGAACATGATTTCTATGGGATATACAATTAACGGTATTAACAAATGAGCCTTTCCGACGTCTTTGCGAACGGATCTATATAGCAGTACGAAGTCTTATAAATGCATACAGATTTGCCCATGACATTATAACAGGGAGATTACTCCCATCTCACGTATAGTATGCGGAAGCGATCAGGTATCATAATGCAAATGGATTAAGCAGATGGTATATCTTTCAAATCCGGATTAATTCGATCACTTTAGCAGCCATATCAAACAAAGCTCCATTCGTTTCGAACAAATTGAGTGCCGACTGATTAATTTAATGAAAAAATAATTCAGTTACAAAATAATGTGTGTGCGTCTGGTTTATAGGTCGAAAAATATAAATCACGCTCTCATAGTTCATAATACGGCTTGTAATTGGTTTAAAGGGCAAACTGAAAAGGCCCATTTTATTATGTAACTTTTCTTCCCTCCACATAGAACTTAATTTGCCAGTCATGTATTTTGATTCATACCTAGATTTCTTCTGTTTCTTCTCAATACTATAGTAATAGGGTCATAATGCAAATGAGATTATGAGAATTGTCACATCTGCTTGCGTCATAAATATAGCTCGTTTTCGTGTAACTTCTGTCAATAGCTTATTAAGAATTTGTTAAACCTAAAAGTGAAAATAGGCGGTATGTTATTATACTATGATGATTGCCTTTCACGCCTCCACTCAATGAACCTAAAACCATATCGCATGGTTTCCCCAATCAAACAAGGGTGGCATATTTCTTCAAGCATCAAATCGCCATCAGCTGGTAATTGCTAAAGCAAATTAGCATTACTACGTCGGACATTGTCTACACTTTCAGACACGCAATGTTTTTTGTTTTGCTTGTTTC